>JAWQFJ010000267.1:126164-164525 GCA_034096865.1 Theodoxus fluviatilis | reverse complement strand
TGCCCTCCTCTTTGTACAGATCACTGTTGTCTGTCAGCCACTGAGCAGCTGCATTGATTCGTTTTGGTCTCACGTTTTCAAACTGGTACGAGGTCTTATAACGCAAGCGCCTGTTCAGTTTCAGCGCCACTGTTTCAGTGTCTTCAAAGCGTCGTGGAAGCGACGTCACGGTGGCAGACACATCCACAGGCACGTTGACCACATTGCCTCGAATACCAAATTGACGGTCACAACCCAACTCACGCAGCTGCATGAAAGGAATGCGTGGTGAAACACACCGTTCCTCCAGGGCTGTTAAACCTTGCAACTCAGGAGGGATCACAGGAAAGGCAAGGCCATTGGCAACAGCCAGATCAGGCAACACCTTCTTCTTCACGTTCCTCAGGCATGTGTTGCAAATCCACTCTGTGTCCTGGAAGCTCTTCACACCACGCAATACCTGCTGCACCAGAGATGGTGGAACTCCCTTGGCGTGCAGATAAATTGCGGGTGGAGCAATAGATACCGAGTGCTTGTAGAACAAGTCGTTACAGCAAGTACACACAAACACTGGTCCGTGGTGGAGGCAGGACTGGAAAGTTTTCTGCACACTCTCAACAGTCACTGGGTCTACCTCCATGTGTCTAGTGCGTCTGCTCTTCCGGTATTTCCTGGTGCTGGACAGCTCTTTCTGCCTGTAAGACTGGCTGTTTCGTCTTTTCTTGGCTTTCTGCTGCTGTTGTCTTTCAGCTTCGTACGCCCGAAAACTGGCGTCGGATCTCCTATCCCGTTTCAAAAACACCTCTCTTACTTTTTCCTTCTCTCTAAATGATGGCCATGATCTTTTTCGTGCCTTCCCTTCTTTTCCTTTTGCCCTTTCCTTCTCTCTGAACTCAGGATCTGACCTTCTCTTTGCCTTGCTTTGCGTTTCCTTTGACCTTTCCTCCTCTTTGAACAAATGATGTGACCTTTTTCTTTTCCTACTTTCATTCCTCTTTGCTCGTTCCTTCTCTCTAAACGCATCTGATGCGCGAAGTTCATTCACTCGATGTTGGACACTTGCCTTCCATCGCGCAGACTTGAAAGACACTCCCCTACCAGATGCTGAAGTGGACCTCTTCATCTGCCTGGCAAACTCTGCTGCCAACAGAGACTCAGATGGAAGCGGCTGGAAGCTCCGACGCTGGCACGCTGCACCGCCTTCAATGGCAGGAGCGTGCACATCAACCACCACCTCAAAGTGAGTGTCGTTGAGGTTGTTGATGAACAACCTCTCAGGATTCAAAACAACCTTCCGATCCAAGACGGCTGGGTCATGTTGGTGCCACTCCTGCCTCCCACCCACGCCCGAGTACACACAGATCCTGGTCTTCAGCATGGCGGCGGCCGCCAAAATTTCCACCTCTGTAGCCCACCTGCCATTCCCCCGCATGCCGCTGCGCACCAAATACGACCTGGCACTACTCAGACAAAAGAACCGCTCCAAAGGTTGGGTGAACCTGGACTCCGCTATGAAATCACAAACTGCCCCTCTCAGCTGCAGATGACACTCCTCTGAACCCGTCACAAAGACACTCAGGCAACGAAAGAAACAGTTGCCGTCACCCCCAATAACGATGATGTCCTTGGGAGATCCAGCGGCCACCTTGCGATCACCTGAGTCCAAAAACTGTTTAAACGACAGACGGAACTCCTGACACTGCCTCAGCTGCCACTCAGCCCAAACAAGCTGGAGAGGTAGGACACGATGCTCAACCCGCTGCACGACACAATCACCTACACTGTCCTCAACTCGCTGCACAA
This sequence comes from Theodoxus fluviatilis, assembly GCA_034096865.1. Taxonomy (NCBI): domain Eukaryota; kingdom Metazoa; phylum Mollusca; class Gastropoda; order Cycloneritida; family Neritidae; genus Theodoxus; species Theodoxus fluviatilis. The sequence continues at coordinate 162,743 of JAWQFJ010000267.1, read as the reverse complement.
CACACTCATCGCTCACAACTACACTGCCTGCACACTTGTGAGACTTCAGACGCTGACTGCTAGAAAAGACCTTCTCACATTTGTCACAAAAGGGACAAACATGATTGTTTAGAGTCGTCTGACTCTTGAACACTTTTTCACCCGTAGCACACTTGGAACTCATTTTGCGCTAGACTATATTAACTAAGCCAAAGGGAGCGGGAGGAAACTATCAAAGAAATTACAAATAGAGAATAGTACTAACAGAGATACCAAACCACCACTACCTGACTAAATCCACTGGAAAGTCTTGATTTGTAGCAGTCCTAAAACAAACAAAAAAGTAAATGTTGTAAAAATCAAAGGCAATTGTAATAACATGTCTACTTTTGAGACAACACGTCTAATTTGAAACTTGAAACATCACACAAAGTCAAGCATTTATAAGCATTTATTGACAAATTATAATTCTGGCCTTTGTAAGACTGCAATCACTGAATCAGCAACAATGGCATTCTGTGAAGGTAATCAGTTTTCTATTTGGTGTTAGCAATAAACACAACATAGAAGCTATAATTCTACACCCATGCAAAGCTGGATTCCTTATGAACAATTTTCAATGGAAACATTTTACAAAACTCCTTCAAAAATGAATTGAAAACAAAAATTTCACAGACTTACCAATGATAGCGTCCTTTCTGGGCAATGTCATGACAGGAAGTGACATCATAGGAAACATGTGACATCATCACGAAACAGGTAGTGACATAAAAAATACATTATGTCATCTGTGATCTCATCATCTGGGCAATGTTATGACAGGAAGTGACATCATAGGAAACATATGACATCATCACGAAACAGGTAGTGACATCATAAAAAATACATTATGTCATCTGTGATCTCATCAGGTTCCAAGTCTTGGTAACTGTTAGCAGAAACCATTGTGGGGTACATTTCTGACACAAGCATTTTATGATGGAGAACCTTTTGACACTCCACAACCATCTAAAAACATTTTATAGACATACACATGATACAGTCTGGTGCCTACTGCTTGCAAAATTAGAATTTTAACAAAATCATTGGCACCTGCATAATAATTATATTGAGTTTAGTTTATTTTGGCACATATGCAGTGTCTCTAGCTGTGCCGCTTCTGTCTGGTCCTGTTATGAATTGGGCGCCTATGGAAATTATAATGAATTTACACTGGCGGCTGTGCCGCCTCTGTCTGGTCCTGTTATGAATTCAAAAAAATTGGGGTGGAGGGTACATTAGCCACAATTACAAAAATACTTGAACTTAAGTCCAAATGTGTATCACTGTATCAAGGTCAAGGTCACAGGAGCTCTTCAAAGTTGGATTGTATACATATTTAGAAGTGACCTTGACCCTGAACTATGGAAGATAACTGTTTCAAGTTTAAAAATTGTGTGGGGCACATGTTATGCTTTCATCATGAGACACATTTGGTCACATATCGTCAAGGTCACTTTGACCCTTATGAAATGTGACCAAAATGGGGTAGTGAACCACTAAAAGTGACCATATCTCATGGTAGAAAGTGCCAATAAGCACCATTGTACTTCCTATGTCTTGAATTGACAGCTTTGTGTTGCATGACCTAGGATGACCTTAACCTTGGGTCAAGGTCACATGTATTTTGGTAGGAAAAATGTGTAAAGCAGTTCTTAGTGTATGATGTCATTGCTAGGTTTAGTTGTTTGACCTTGACCTTGAAGGTCACTGAATGTCAAGGTCAAGCATGTGAGTCGTATGGGCTTTGCCCTTCTTGTTATTACATTAAGACAACCACAACCATGACATCACTACACTCTCACCACCGTTACCTCATACAATCTAAAGTGTAGGGAAGTGATCTGAACCAACAACAATAAATAAAATAATAATAGAATCAAATTGACTTTCCTTTTCCCAATTTGAATCTTCTTCTCAATGTCCAGACGAGGAGATCAAAACCTCAAAATAAATGCTTGACTCTTTCTATTTAAGAAAATATATTTGAGTTGTTCTCCCGAGTTCATGACTAAAACCAGGAAAATGGACTAAATTTTAAACATTCACTTTAGCAATTCTTAATGCCATTTTTGGACAGCTTAGTCATTACAGTATCAGAGAATGTAACCAAAAAAGCAGCAGCAGTAGTACTTTTTGACTCACATGCAAAGCAAAAGTGAGTCTATGTACTCACCCGTTTCGTCCGTCCGGGCGTCCGAAAACTTTAACGTTGGACTTTCTCAGACACTATTAAGTCTATCAATACCAAATGTGGCATAATGGTGTATGATGATAAGGCCTCAAAAAACATACACAGTGACTTGACCTTGCTTCAAGGTCAAGGTCGCAGGGGCCATAAATGTTGTCTAAAAAACAGCCTTTTTTAAACATTTTCTCAATTTTCTCTGAAGTATTTGAGATTGGATACCTCATCTATATATGGTATATAGGGCAAAGTAAGCCCTATCTTTTGATACCAGTTTGGTTGACCTTGATTCAAGGTCAAGGTCACAGGAGCTCTTCAAAGTTGGATTGCATACGTATTTTGAAGTGACCTTGACCCTGAACTATGGAAGATAACTGTTTCAAACTTAATAATTATGTGGGGCACATGTTATGCTTTCATCACGAGACACATTTGGTCACATATCATCAAGGTCAAGGTCACTTTGACCCTTATGAAATGTGACCATATCTCATGGTAGAAAGTGCCATTGTGCTTCCTATGTCTTGAATTAACAGCTTTGTGTTGCATGACCTTGGATGACCTTGACCTTGGGTCAAGGTCACATGTATTTTGGTAGGAAAAATGTGTAAAACATTTCTTAGTGTATGATGTCACTGCTAGGTTTAGTTGTTTGACCTTGACCTTGAAGGTCACCTGAAGGTCAAGGTCATGTAAATGTCAAGATCATGTAAAGGTCAAGGTCAAGCATGTGAGTCGTATGGGCTTTGCCCTTCTTGTTTTAAAACAGTGTCTTTTTTGTGTAAATGCAACCTTTATTAAAAATGAACATCAACACCAGTTTAGAGATTCTTGTCATATGAAGAGATAAATGTACATTATTTACAGGTCAAATTTCTGAAGGATTGGCTGATGGCCAGAATGGATAAGACAGAATGCAAGCCCCAACCTATGCGCAGTAAGCATGCCATCAAACATGCTCTCTAGCCAGTGTGGGGTGAAACAATATTCACTGGCAAAGTGAGTTCACTTTAGGCTCTTGCTTTATTCCAAGGGAGAGAGAAAGAGCAAGAGAGAAACGGACGGAAAGAGAAAAAGGATGGTGGGGGGAGGAAAACAAGAAGCTGAAAGGACATGGGTATATATATATATATTTTTTTTTTTTAAGGAACGCGGGCACAGAAAACAAGAGTGATAAATGGAATTCAAATGAAATGAACACAATTTTTGACAAAATTTGCAAACATTGAAAAATGAGTTCTATCACTTGCCATTGCATGGATACAAACTCAACTTTATTAGTTTTTTACAAATAGATCCGTGAAATCATCTTCAAGTGCAACTGGTAACAAGTGTATTCTGATTTCCTTCCCCCACATTCCCAATTTCCCATTAATCTCATAGCCTGCATTCATTATGTTTTTGATCAATTCAAAATAGATTTTTTTTCTCAATATAACAGGTTATCATTGTCCAGATATACATGAATTTTATTGTTCAGCTAAATGTTATTTAACAGAACATTTTAATCCAAAAATTGTTTGAATGCCTGCTACTGATTTGAAATGGTGCAGGTTATTGGACTACTTTTTATACTAGTCTTGACTAATCATAATACATGGAAGAGTTTTGATGCAGGGGAGGGTGAGGGTGGGGGAGAAGAGAACACATTTATTTTTCAGTTACATAGGGACAACTTTGTACGTTTCTCTTTTCTTCCGTCCATCTGTGACTGGATATCCAAAGCTGTGTCTGAGTCTGAGTCACATAAAACCTATCACCAAAACGCCTGTGTTGAGTCATACATTGGTCCTATGATGTGGAGCTTGAGTGAAGCACTTAGTGGGGTGGATCTTCAGTAGCAATGGTGAGTAGGCCTAGTGTCAGGCTGCTGTGAAGGGCAGTGCCGGGCAATAGGCCCACTCCCCATTGCTGTCTGTCTGTCTGTCTGTCTGTCTGTCTGTCTGTCTGTCTAATTGGCTGGCTGGCTGTCTCTGTCTGTCTCTGTCTTGTCTTTGGCTGGCTGGCTGCCTACAGGCACATCACACATCGTAGGAAATCATTGTAGTCGAAAGTGCAGCGTCCAGTCTCAGCCCCTCCTCCAATCATGGCGTCACGCTTCCTGAAGGCATCTGTGTAGGCCCTGAGTCGCACGGAGACAGCCACAAAGTCGTCAAAGGCGATGATGCAACCTCTATCTGACACCACACGAGAGTAGCGCTTCAGCAGTGTTTCCAGCGTCTCTTTGGAAATGTTGTACTTAAAGCAATCTCTGATGACATGTATGAGCTCCCTGGCATCAATGAAGCCAGTCAGCATCATACTGCTTGAAGACCTCATACCAGGCCACAAGGCAGGCCTGCAGCTCCATGAACTCTGGGAACTGCATGAAGCCATCTTTGGACTGATCCAGCATTGCAATCATGATGCTGCACATTTCACGGCTCCAGGAAATGCGGAAGTGATTTTGAATTTCAGGCCTGTTGTTGAGGGCGTTGACAAGATCCTCAGCTTGAATGGCGCCTCGTTTCATATTTTCAGGATTCTTCTGCATTTCCATGGAGAAAACTCGCTCCAAACTGCCTTGGTCAGACATCTGGAAAGCCTGCCAGGCCTGCACGGAGAAGACATTGTCCTGCAAGTAGGAGCCATAGGAGCCGTAGAACTGGGAGGGCTGCTGCCAGTGCTGGTAGTGCTGCTGCACGTACTGTAGGCCCAGTTGCGGTGCTCCGAACCCCATCTGAAGCTGTCCATACCCTTGCTGTCCGTACCCTTGCTGCCCATAGCCCTGCTGCTGTCCATAGCCACCAAACTGCTGGGGCGGTGGTGGCTGCTGCCCAAAGGGCTGGTTTCTCAAGGGATATCTTACATACATCCTGAAAGCCGTCGGACAATTCTGTTGATAGAATCTGGCCATTTCTTGGAGCTGTCGGCGAAGGCAAAGAACAACTTGGGTCTCGGGCCCGCACTCTTCCTTCTCGGGTTTGGAATCCCGATCCATGGATGATGAGCGAGTAACCGTGAGCGACAAATTATGAACCTATAAAAAGGACACAGAAGTCAGTCGCACAACCGACAGGTTGCAACCCAACTCATCTCGCAGTCACTGTTTCTTATTAACGTTTGCCAACATGGACCTGCATACACACACGCATTCACGAAAACAGAGCAGTTACGACCATCCCTGTCGAACCTAATTAACTGTAGCATAGGGCGTGAACATTTAAATGTGAAACTTTTTCATGCACGCGCATAGATATGAAAAGAATTTGCTCACGAATGTCCGCAGCTGATTCTTAGCGCGTTGACTCCACGAGCAAAACTTTTTTTTTTTTTATTTTTTTTTTTTTTTTTTAATTTTATTTGTAATATATCATAATTATTACACAAAACATCATTCTCAACATCATTTTTCTGACCATGTCTTCACGTAATTTTAGTTACATCCTCCTCCTCAATCTTCCCGTCATCACATCATAGCCGTATCATAGTATTATATTGTCATTGATATCATTATTATTACCATCCCAACTCCAATAATCATTCATCCTATCATATTATAAATAAATGCATAAATACATAAATAAATACATAATACATAAAAATACATGAACACATGGACGAATGAGGGAACAAACAATCAAATGAACGCATGAATAAGTAAGTAAATAAATAAATAAATAAATAAATAAATAAATAAATAAATAAATAAAATAAACCAACCAATCAACCAACCAACCAAAAAACAAACAAACAAACAACCCAACAAATAAATAAATACATAAATACAAAAATAAATAAATGAGGCTGTGCCAAAAGGTGCCATTTCGGACCCCATGTGTGTTTGGAAAGCAAGTCTAATTAACTGGATTACCCCAACATGTTTACATGCATTGTGCTTTGAAAAGGGAAGTTTGATAAATGCTTTTTTAATGTTTTTAAGCTTGTTGCTGTTGTGAATGTCAAATAAAAGAATAAAATGTTTCAAACATACACCGGAAACGGCCCCAAAACATTTTGGACATTTTGGTGTCCTCTGGAAACTTTCGATTTTTCATGATCTGCATCACTGCATCGGTTTTAAGGGGGGATATGGCAGTGCCTATAGGGCTGGAGTAAAGCAGTTCTTTTCTAAATACATAATTATTTTCATATCAAAGGTACACATGTTGGGTATTAAAAACTGTGAAGATAAATTTTTTTTTAACCTTCTGTTGCCATGGAAACCTTCCAAGATGGCCGCCACATGCAATATATTTAAAAATACAAAACTCAAAAACTACAACTCATAACTACACCATTTTCTTTATTCAGCAAGATACACATCAACTCAAACTTTTTACAGAAGGGCATCAATTTCTATGCAGTCTAACCAATTTTCTGAATTTGAGGTTCACTATCCCATAAGCTATGCCGTGAAAACCCTGTTTCCCAGACACATTTTAGACAATTACAACAAGAAGAATGGGAAAATATCAATATTCTTCTGTAAGAATGAAGGAAACATAAGAAAGAATAAGACCTGTAAATTGCAGGGCTGTATCATGCTTCCCTTTTTTTCCTTGTATTTTCAAATATAGCAAAAACCGTATTTTGAGAAATCAAGGAAAACAAGATTCAATGTCTTAGTATTCAATAATCAAACTTCCCCAGTCATATGGCATTGCTGGCCCCTCATTTTGAAACATATGAACAACCTCCACAGCTAATATCTAGACAAAATCTTTCCTGAAACTATTTATAAAAAATTACAGACACTATAAAACCGAGTTGGACAAAACGCAAAATAAATGCTTATCAGCACAATGACTGATTAGACTGAAGAAATCAACTGGATGAATAAATACAGCAGATTCATGCATGAAAATCTCAATATTATTCTGTAATAATGAAGGAAACATAAGAAAGAATAAGACCTGTAAATTTCAGGGCTGTATCATGTCCCCTTTTTTCCCTTGTATTTTCAAATATAGCAAAAACCGTATTTTGAGAAATCAAGGGAAAAAGATTCAATGTCCTAGTATTCAATAATCAAACTTCTCCAGTCATATGGCATTGCTGGCCCCTCATTATGAAACTTGAACAACCTCCACAGCTAATATCTAGACAAAATCTTTCCTGAAACTATTTATAAAAAATTACAGACACTTCAAAACCGAGTTGGACAAAATGCAAAATAAATGCTTATCAGCACAATGACTCTTTTGTGCCAGGTCCCATCATAAGATACACTAATGTCTATGATGGGAATCTCTCCTCCACCAAGGCTCTCCTGAAGGTCTGCATCAGTTGCTGAGTAGGCCTCTCTGACAGCAGCAGCAGCACGCTCCAGGACCTCTGCACCCTCCTGAACTTCAACTTCTGCAAATTGCAAGACATGGACTAAATATATGATCATATTCATAAATACTAACTGAAAACAAAGCTTAGATGACTGCAATAATCAATTCATAGGAAGCAGTATTCATGGATTTAGAATCATGTCAGAACACGACAAAATACCAATAATTATACACAGATCAATGTAAGGAATTTAATTGAGCAAGATGATTGTTTTTCTTACCTGTCAGTAGCCGGTCGTGGCGCTGGAAGGTCTTCTTGTGCATTCCTGGCAATCCGAAGATGGTGCTGAATTTCTCTAGAACCCGATGGCCTGTCCCAACCTCATGACTAAACAGAGTCATCAGTCTGTTGACTTCAAATGCCACGTTCTTCTTTGTGGACCCTCCCACTCTTGGAGAACTCAGTTCATCGGCTCTGAAGCCGCATTTGTGACACAGGAGCTCCAATTTAGTGGAAAATCCTTGATTTCCACCTTCACAGATGCCTACTTCCAGTTCATTTTCAAAACATTCTGGGCAAGGAACTTGTGCCAGCAGTTTCGTCAACTGATCCACGTGGGAAATCAGCCACTTCTGAGACTGAGCATCTCCACACCACAGGCAGTGTCTGCACTTCTGCTTGCTGCTATGTCCAATTTCTTCCGAGATGCAGAAACCGAAGTTGATTCACTAATTCCAGCTTGGGAAGTGGATGGAAACGGTTCTTGAGTTGCACAATCAGTTGACGAAGTGGATGGGACTGGAGAATCTGTTGTTGACATCGGTGCAGGAGGTGAAATAACCGATTGCTAGTGCCGTGGAGAATCAGTTGACATCGGTGCAGGAGTCGAAATAACCGATCGATCGTGCCGCGGAGAATCCGTTGACATCGGTGCAGGAGGTAGATCCTGCCGTTTTGCAGCTTCTAACTGCCTGCTTCTAACTAGTTTTCCTTTCCTCGGCATTTGGCTTCTTCAGTGCACCAAAATCACAATAATAATACACGCGAAGAGTTACGAGTAGATTCTGCGATCAACCTGAGGCGCCATGTTGTCGTCATGCAGTGGAGAATTGTGGGAGGAATTCTAAGCTTCTGATTGGCCCACGTGACCATTTCCTTTGTTCTCCCGCAAAATAGGCTCTCCTATTGAGGTCAACCACGCTATCTTGAGTTAGTATAGAGGAGTTCTCTCCCTTGCAGCATTCTCCTAATGGAAAGAGCTACAAAATGATACCAAACATGTCGGCATTCAAGCTTCGATCGTGTATGTTGTCAAGTGGAAAACAATGACACCGTCAGCCCCAAAAAGCAAAGAAACAATTTATTTCGGTGACAGGTAGTGTACATTTTAATATTTTATAAATATTTTCGAGCATATTTCACACTTATAAAGACCGGCGCTGGTTAGTAGGATGGTTATGCAACTCAAATCTGCAATAATCCCAACATCGACGAAAATCAAGAAAATAGTGAGTTTGCACTGCCGTATCCCCCCTTAATCTGCGTATTTCAAACAGTCTAAGCATGCAACTCGTTGTAGAATGTGCAACAATCGTAATTAGAACCAGAATTTACCGAAAATATCGCTCAGTAAATAGCCGGGTTTTTTTAAGGGCTCATGTCCGCAGACCAACATGTTTACAGATTCGATTTCGTCGGTCTTGGTGCTTTGAATGGCATCCATTTTGGATGAAAACGATAGTTTCGTATTCGAGGAAATAAAAGCAGTGTGTTACATTTGAGTCAGAATCTGCGAAGTTATTGTATCTTGCAGCAAAACAAAACGATGAAGTTTAATGTCCGAATGTTACGTTTGACCAATTTCGTTATTTTTGCAATTTTCACAAAGAAGTTCGCGAGCATTTGATACGAAAGCATGGAAACCACTAGCTTTGCTTTTACGGCATTTCCGGTCTGTGGATTCGATTGTGAATTATGGAGACACGATCCGAAAAGGTGAGAAAATATTTTACTGTCTGCTCAGGGCAAGGTGTTACGCGTGACCTGTTGTTACGTTTTACAGATAATTCTTCTCTCTGCGAATTGAATTAGCTTATAATAACTGCTTGCTACTTTTGGGAGGCAAATATGATGGAAGAAAAATACAATCCTCTGGCCAGTTTTTGTCCCGTGGGTTTTTAGTGACCAAATGTGGAGAAATCACTGATCTCGGACATGGTTCTGTTTATGTCAGTGTTATGATTCAGGAGGACACGTTCATGTCAGTGTAACAATTTAGGAAGAGACGTTTATGCCCTTGTAACGATTGTAGCCAAAGCTGAAAAAATGCATTTGGGTTAGCAGGGGTCCCGAAGGAATATTTTCATGGGACTGTTTTATCCCCCACCCCCAACAACAACGAAAAAAAAGAATCGAAGATTATTTTTTAAAATATGATTTTGCAAGGAGTTTACGTACAACCAATTACATTTTTGATTGAATTGAGAACCTTGACAATCTTGGATTTTACTTTTCAAATCTGAATATTTTCTGTTGTTTTTGCCAGTAGAAACAGAAAGTTATTGGTTGTTTTGTGTTGCAGGTGTTGGGGTGTGAAACATCCGAAGTGTATGTGAGGTTCATGTGTCAGGCCGAGGACTTCTTCTTTTGGGGCAGCTGCCCAGAAGAATATTGGGAGGATATGCTGGTTTTCCTGTGCAAATCAAAGAAAGTCAACATTAAAATAGACACCAAGCGATCTACAAACTGCTGCCAGCTGTACTTCTTTAAATGACTTTGCCTTGAAGGCTAAGATTTCATGATAGTGCCATATTGTGTTTGTTGTTTTGACATGGTATCAATGTTTGTCAAGTATACCCTTTTCCTGTTTCATTGTGTTGCTATTTAGGATAAGATATGTTTTGAAAAGAAAACAAGCCATGTTTTATAACACATAACATTAAGATTAAAATTTTTATAATTTGCTGTTTGATAATCAGATTCTAATTGAGTGCATTGAATCTTTTCCTGTCCAGCTATAGAGCGTAACGCAAGACAGGTAGAACGCTATTTTGACCTGGTTTTGAACATGATATTACTTTTGATTGCATTTTAATGTTTTATATGTACCTAGTCTTTAGGTTAAAAATGTATTCTGAATGTCTATTTGAATATTGTAGTTATTTTTGACATTTTGATTGATTTCATGTCCACTGACTCCATGTAACACGTGACAGGTAGAACGCAGATTTGACCTGTTTTTAACATGATGTTACTTTTTTGTGGGTTTTGATGTTCCATAAATACCTAATCTTCAAAATATGACTGTATCCAAAAGGTTTATTTAATATTATAGTTGTCATTTTTGACATTTTGAATGATTTCATGTCCACTGACTCCATGTAACACGTGACAGGTAGAACGCAGATTTGACCTGTTTTGAACATGATGTTACTTTTTTGTGTGTTTTGATGTTCCATAATTACCTAATCTTCAAAATATGACTGTATCCAAAAGGTTTATTTAATATTATAGTTGTCATTTTTGACATTTTGAATGATTTCATGTCCACTGACAACAGTGTAACACGTGACAGGTAGAATGCTGTTATGACTTGCTTTGAACATGTTTTGCTATTGTTTCTGTTTCCATACTCCAGAAATAACCCAATCTTTAGATTGTAACTGAAAAGTTAGTGTATGTATAACATTCTGGTTGTTATTTCAAATATTATGAACATTTTCATGTCCATCAACATTTTGTAACACGTGACCGGTACAGCAACATGTTTAACTAGTTTTAGCAAACTTTAAACACTTTTAGGGATATGTTTATCATCTGTCAGTGTTTCTGTTGAAGTGTTATATTTTATTTAATTGTTTATACTTCTTGTGGTTACTCAGCAGAAAGTATCAGTTTTGACTTTTATGATTTTTGAGCGTCTTGCGATATTACGTGACGCTGCATTCAAGATTTGGCTCCAAATGTACTTTTAAAGACTGATAATGCTTCTGCTGGGTCTGTTCACTAGAAATAAATCAACACCAGTTGTATGAAATGATATTAATGGCTTCTGTGGTCAGTTTTGCTGCACATGTGGCTTTTCTCAATATTAGCGTATCATGGCATATTATCAAACAGTACACATTTCCCAAATGCACAAACCATTCTTTTATTACAAAAATGTGTTCATCAAAGACTAAAGTATCACTTCAAACACAAAAAATAATCAACTGAAAAGTTTTATTTTGTCACAAATGTCCAAGCACCCCCCCAGCACGTTTTGGCACAGCCTCAAATACATTTAAAATATAATTTAATCATCATAACACATCATAGTAATAGAAGTATCATTACGACCTTGAAGCCTACTGCCTGCCTCTCTCTCTCTCTCTCCCCCCCCCCCCCCCTCTCTCTCTCTCTCTCTCTCTCTCTCCCCCCCTCTCTCTCTCTCTCTCTCTCTCCCCCCCCCCCCTCTCTCTCTCTCTCTCTCTCTCTCTCTCTCTCTCTCTCTCTCTCTCTCCCCCCTCTCTCTCTCTCTCTCTCTCTCTCTCTCTCTCTCTCTCTCTCTCTCTCTCTCTCTCTCTCTCTCTCCCCCCTCTCTCTCCCCCCTCTCTCTCATTATAACAATGGTGGATCAAATTATATCCATGTGTGTTTACACAAAAAACCCTACCTGAATACACATACTTACATACACCCACCCACTCATCCACACAATGTATACGCCCCTACGTCATAAACTCCTTCCTTCTTCGAAAAGGAGCGAAAGGGAAGGAGCAACAACGGTTTTAGACGACTTCTATCTCACATCAGTATACCTTTAAAAACCAGAAAAACGTAAGACATCATGGTCCAATGGTCTATTTTTATGTACAAAATGAAATTTCCACTTAAACAGCCAGAACACACACACACACACACACACACACACACACACACACACTCCTACATGCACCCCCCTGCACGCACACACCTACACGCACACACCTACCCGCACACACTTGTTCAGAAGGTATCTCTAGTGGCAATGCTATTACCCAATCATCCAGAAAGGCAGCGCTCCCTTAGGCTCAACTGGTGTGCAAATATCGCCCATAGTGGAGTAGTCGATTCCGACTTCTTCTTCATGCTGATACACATTTTTCCAATCAAAATTATATGATCTATTATTTTCATTTCTTGACTTCTAATGTCTTTTCTTCGTAGGCCAAATATCACGTCTAGAACTGTTAGCCTTATGTTATGTGATGTTAATCTTAACATATCTCCCTCCACCAAATTCCAAAATGTTCTAACGGATGGACATTCAAAGAAAAAATGCTCCACATAATCAATTTCGTTAGGACATAGCGAACATTTGTTATTAGCTTTCACTTTCATTTTAGCAAGAACGATATTTGTTGGGTAAATATTATGCAGTAGTTTCCATTGTAGCTCTCTCAGTCTGGTTTCTCTAGTTGACACAATCGGCTTCATCCACGTGTTCTTTGACACGATAACATCATATTTCCTTTTCCAAAACCCATGTGCAGTGTCATTAAGTATACCCCTACCCGAAAGGTAACACCATTACACCGTGACTTCTTAGAACCTGTAATTCTGAAATGCAAATGAGTTTGGAGTAAACAAATACCTCTCACTAAAGTAAATGGCAAGCACCTTTCATGTGACAAGATGAGAGTTGGATAGAGTTGTTACGTAACAGATACTGGACAAGATATATCTGTGTCAGCGATATGCTGTTACTGGCCACTGTAAACATTCCCCTGTACATAGAGTTCAAGAAGCAGAGTACAATCCATGGATACATTGTAACACTAGATGTACCTTTTAACTATGAAAGCTCTTTTGAAAAATTCTACAACCACAGTCAAGAAGTTAGAGGACTCTTTAGATAAATGGTAACAGCATTACACGTGACTCATCAGTCTGACAAACCACTAAAAAGGGAAAAAAACCCAGATTGATAGTTCACAACAGTTTATTTGATTACTGCAGCAGACACACACAATACCATATTGAATAATAAATCTAATACAGTTGTAGAAGAGTGGTCCGAATGGTGAGTGAAATTATTGACACTCTTGCAGGCGCAGGCCTGGAGCTATAGAAAGAAAGGTGTATTCTCTCTACTCCAGTGTAGCAGGACAAAACCGGGTTCCTTTTGTTGAAGGGTACATGTTTATTTTAGCTCGCACAACGAAATAAAAGAAAGGACACTCTTGCCTTACGGAGATTCCCAAACGGCTAAACCCCAACGTGAATTCTAATTTCAGATCTACCTGCACGCTTCATGTGGCAGTCCACGTCCTCCATCACGTTGGCATCCGGGAATCAGTTGAACAGAGGCCTCAGAGAATCTGCGGATGCTTCCTTTTCCGTCAACCGCTAGGCCCAGTCCGCCGTCCAAAAAAATCTCACATCCATTTCTTTCTCTCGCAGTCACCATCTCACGTCACCAAACTGATGATGTAATGTCCGCTGAAAGCAATTCTGAAAGAACCATCAAGTCTTCCCCACTCTCACCCTCCTACACAGTAATAGAAGCAAAAAATAGTCGCAGCTTAAAATGCTGGTTAACATTCACTATCCCAACAGAATTTGCAGATAGACATTTTCACAAGGAAATTAATGGAAATTCAGAACACAAACATAACTAAATCATGCAACATTATGCACCCACATTGAAATCATGATCTATCCACCTAATGCTATAAGGCACAAGAACACTCATTAAAAAGAAAATCCTTCCACCCTCCATTCGCGAAAACTATTGCCGCAAGGAACAAGAACAATGTTCATGGCGACAATCATCTCTTTCATCACAGTCTGGACATCAGGGACCGCAGGTTTTGTGAAGACATTTTCCTTGGTTCCATGTGGTTTGAGAAAATCCACTCGCAGACTTGTAAAGTTGTCTTCGACAACTACACCTGCAACGAATAAACAAATCTACAAGTCAAAACAAGAAAATTCCATGTTAGTCACATAAAATCAAAGACCAAAATCCAAGTAAAGCAAGAGCCTGAACAAATACATAAATCAAAAGAAACCAACGCGTACCTGGGTAGCACCTATCCGGGTAGCGTACAATGACACATGAGTTGACAACATACACTGCATCCATGGGAGAATCCAGAGAGCGCTGTTTCTGCAAACCAATTAAAAACGAATGATATTTCAAACAATATGAACAGGTAAAAATGTCACATCTAAAATTGTCTGCTCACATTCATTTTTTGTGCATGTTTAATCTTGACCATTATGGAAACAAGTAACAGAACAGAGGCAACTTACGTGAAGCACATCTGCATCAGAGCCTGAAGCCGCTTTGACGGTGTAGTTTGGGTCGTTTGGGTCTGAAGCCACGGTAATGGGGTTGTTTAGGCCTGGAGCATCTCTGAGGTCGTCTGGTACCAAAGCTTCTTGGATGTGGTCTGGGATTGAAACTCCGACGGGATTGTCAAAGTGCTGTTGGTGTTGGCTCTGTGCACACACACACAAAGCACATTCAGAAAGCACTCAAGAATTGTAAAGCTATTCTACTTATTTAATTTTAATACAAGTTGGCGAAATAAACCGAGTAGGATCGGCAGAATAAAACCTCATGTACCGTTGTGGCCTCTGAAGCCTCTTCAGCTGAGTCGTCAGAAAGGACTGGTCCAAAACGCAGAGTTCTCCGGCTGGGAATCTTTCTGCCTCTCCTGCGAGACAAGCCGCGTGCCAGTGTAAAGCAGCGCTTGGGAACCGGATGTCCTCGTTTCCTTTTGGCTCCTATACAAAAAAAGGAATGTCTTAACACTCAAATTAACAAACAAAAAACTGCAAAAAGTGACAAGAGAACTTAATTTAAACACAAAAAACTAGAACACACCTCTCACTCTCCGTCCATTGGCGCCCAGCACTCTGCCCTCAACATGACTGTCACCAGCTGCTCCCTGAACGTCGATTCCAACGTCCCCAACAACGGAAGCAGCAGCAGCAGCTTCCACAGTTTCACCTGCAAAACCGCAGAACTTTATTAAAATTCTGAGGCTGCAATCATGTTTACATGCTAGGTTAACTCATTCGCGGCGCGTAGCCTCATATGAGCCTACGCGCCGAACATAGTCGTTCGCGGCGCGTAGCCTCAATAGAGCCTACCACATTAGCATATTTTTGCCCGCTTACAACAAGGAAAATATGGTATAGGGAACTAGTCTAGTCTTGAATTCGTATGGTTTGCCAGCTTTAGATCCACACACAGATCTTTCCCGGCCAGACCATAAATTTTATTAGCAATGCACTACGAGGTGCGAAGTAAACAGGGATGGCGGCGTAGCGTCGATTGCAGTGCGAGGTTGGGTGAGCGTGTGGAAATTGCTATAGAGGAGGGTTCTGATGCTGAAGTGGATGCTTTGTATGAGATAGGAACTGATGTAGATGATCCCTTTCATGATGATGATGATAGTGGTGATTTTCCTCTCGCTAATGACGAGGTATCAGACAGTGAGGATGAGAGCGAAGTTGTCAATGTGGCTGAAATGAGGTCGAGCTCGCCATAAGCTGCTCTGTAGTTCATTATAGGCTCATATTGGTTGTAACTCAGGACTAATATACACAATCATCACAAAATTTCTCCAGTGTGTTTTTGTGATGATCCCTTTCATGATGATGATGATAGTAGTGATTTTCCTCTCGCTAATGATGAGGTATCAGAGTGAGGATGAAACTACGTCGAACTCGCCATCAGCTGCTCGGTAGTTCATTGTAGGCTCATATTGGTTGTAACTCAGGACTAATACACACAATCATCACAAAATTTCTCCAGTGTGTTTTTGTGCCATGTTTTGAAGTTCACTTTTTTTTTTAGAGCTCTAGACCAAGAAACAAGCAGTGGGCACTATGAGAAAGAGCTGGGTCAAGGACCTATTTTTTTCAAAATAGTGACTCTACTTACTTTCATGGCAAGTGTAGTGTTTTCTTAGCTTGACAAAGTGCAGCATTTGGCTAGTTTTGGCAAATAAAGACCTTTCTAGCCATACCACGTTTAGCTTTGTAGCTACAGTATTTATTTTACTACGATTTTTCAAACTTGGTCCATTTTCCTGCGATTCCAGGGGACAGACGCACTAGAAATTCTGCGCCTTGAATGAGTTAACAATATCAGGTACAACATAAAAATATACTGCAAATCAAACTATCAAAACGCCAGGTAGATTAAACCAACTCACCTCCTCTGGTTTTCTTGTCTAGTTGCGAGACTTCCCAGGGCCCACAGAACTCCTCGTTATCGCAAGAAGAATCTGGCCTTGGTTGCACGCAGAAGGAACAAAAGCATGACCTCTCACGATGGGTTACTGCATAGGGAAACAACCCTCTGAAGGCGTGTAGTGCTCTGCTTCCTTTGACAGCCTTGATGTGGGAACCTACTCGGTCGGGCCGTTCCCTGCAGATCTCTCCTTTGTCGATGTAGATGAAAGTCCGCCGGTTATGGCAGTGGACTTGGTGTTGGGCTGGTCTGGTCAGCGCAGTCTTCCCAAACCTGTACAGATCTTGGGCGTCTGCAATCAAAGCTCTGCGTCTTCTCACAGCAAGGGTTGCCACTCTCTTTATCACCCCAATTTCTGCATCGCAGGGCCCCTTACCATGACGAGTTCCAAAAAAGTGCTTTTCTGTGACGATGCCAGTGTCGTCTTGGGCGAAGGACAGATCCACAAAGTTTGTCTTCCCTTTGTACTGCCCTGGGCAGCCGTCTGAAAAGTGTACAATCCTCGAAAACTGAAGGCCTCTTTGGTGCAAAAGATCAGTTGCATGCAGTTGGAACCTCTGGACAGCATGGCTGTCGTGTTTCAAGTCTGGTGACACGAACACGATGGACTCCGTGATGACTTCATCATCGTCTGGGCAGCGGTAATAGGCAACCACAGGATGAATGGTGATTTGCTGCCTGGCCCAGTGCGCCCCCTGCACCTCATCCTGGTATGCACAGGTCATGTTTTCAGCAAAGTCCATGCAGAACAGGAGCCAGTTTGGGGGTAAGTTCTGTTTCAAGGTAGCAAACTGTCGGTGTTGCCACTGGGAATTTGCCAGGTGATTAGCAAAAGGGTCCAAGGCCTCCTCTAACTCTGTCACCAGCTGGTCGAATGGCCCAGACTTGAGGCGCAGCAAACGTTTGCTGGAGGTCTGCTCTTTGCCAGCCTTGTTGGTGAAAGTTTGAGCCTCTAGCTGCCATGCTTGCCAGGAACACATCTCATCAGCATGGTCATCAAGGATCTCCTGCAGTTTTGAGCGCAGGGCTCCAGTGCCACAGTCCTGACATTTTCTGGCCACACAATGTCCAGTCTCGTTCATGGGCTTGTTGCAGATAGTCATGTTGGCAAGGTCATACTTAGATGGGCCGACCATGAGGTCCCTCCTGTTCTTCTTGGCAGAAAACTGTTGACCCCAGCAATCTTCATGTCAATGTTCGCGCAGTATTCACAAATGCAGCATCGCATCTTGTTCCATCGAGCAGTCTTGGTATTTTTGATTCACATGCGAAGCAAAAGTGAGTCCATGTACTCAGCCGTGTCGTCCGTCCGTCCGTCCGGGCGTAAAAAACTTAAACGTTGGATTTTTCTCGGAGACTATTAAGTCTATCAGCACCAAATGTGGCATGATGGTGTATGATGACAAGGCCTCTAAAAACATACATAGTGACTTGACCTTGCTTCAAGGTCAAGGTCACAGGAGCCATAAATGTGGTCTCAAAAACAGTCATTTTTCACATTTTCCCAATTTTCTCCCACGCTATTGAGAATGGCGACCTTAGCTACAAGTGGTATATAGGTCAAAGCAAGCCCTATCTTTTGATACCAGTTTGGTTGACCTTGCTTCAAGTTCAAGGTCACAGGAGCTCTTCAAAGTTGGATTGAATACATATTTTGAAGTGACCTTGACCCTGAACTATGGCAGATAACTGTTTCAAACTTAATAATTATGTGGGGCACATGTTATACTTTCATCGTGAGACACATTTGGTCACATATCATCAAGGTCAAGGTCACTTTGACCCTTATGAAATGTGACCAAAATGTGGTAGTGAACCACTAAAAGTGACTATATCTCTTGGTAGAAAGTGCCAATAAGCACCATTGTGCTTCCTATGTCTTGAATTAACAGCTTTGTGTTGCATGACCTTGGATGACCTTGACCTTGGGTCAAGGTCACGTGTATTTTTGGTAGGAAAAAATGTGTAAATCATTTCTTAGTGTATGATGTCATTGGTAGGTTTAGTTGTTTGACCTTGACCTTGAAGGTCACTGAATGTCAAGGTCAAGCATGTGAGTCGTATGGGCTTGAATTTTGCGAATCTTGAAAATGATATCTGAATGTCACTGTGGTCAGCTTTGAACTGCCGATATGCCTCCTGGATGGTCACTTCCATGTACCGCCTGACAGTTCCAGTCTTGCTGCTGACAGCTGCTGCAGATGGTTCTGGCCGGGAGATGTCCCTTCTTTCAAACAAGTCTGTTATTGTCTTCTTTGCTGCAGTGAAGGAACCTTTCCTTTCTTGCACGTCTTTCTCCGACCGGTTGCTGACACAGTTGTACAAAAAACTCCAGCTGATTCCAAATTCCTTGCGCACTCTGGAAAACTGACCCTTGACTCCCTTAATTGTCGTGGCCAAAATCTTTCCCAAAATCACCTGGTCTTTGCGATGTACTTTGCTTCTGCTGTGCTTGATGGATGCATAGTGCTGCTTCATCTGCTGCACAAGGCTTGCTGCGTGCTCCATCTCCTTTCTCTTCTCAGCTGAATAAAACCCAAGATTTGCCAGAGCTTTGGCCTTATTTGGGCTTTTCACGGATGCCAAGCTGCTGATCACTTGCGCAAACTTTGAGGGGCTGTGTGGCATGGACTGCAAGGTCTTTTTGACAGCTTCTCTTTTGGCGCTTTTGGTGTTGTTGCCAGATGTAGTCGAGGGCAATGATTCTGTCGGCATGGATCCTGCAGCTGTCAATAGTGCATCTGCTTTCTTCATTGCGCGCGCATCTCGCTGCTTCTTGTTGATGGCCGCTCTCTTCTGGGGTGTCATGTTATCTCTTGACTTCCGTTTTCGAGCTCTGGCCTTTTCTCTCTCCACCTCTCGTGTTGCCCTTGTCATTAGTTTTGGTTTGTTCAACGGCAGGCCCTCCTCTTTCTTCTTGGCGCGGCACCTCTGAACTCGCACTCTTGACATCTCCAGAAGGCGAGCTTTTTCTGCCTGGGTCATCTTCTCCCTTGCTGCTGCCATTCGTTCTCTGTTCTTTTGCTTGAAGACTTTGTGCTTCTCAGGGTCTGCCTTCAGACGCTCTCTGTAGCGACGCTGCTTCTTGGCTGCTGAGCTCAGGCCATCGTCGGCTGCGGATGGCTGCTGTTGCTCTGTTCTTGGTGCACAACCTGCCTCCATTTGCGCCACACATCTTTTCTTGGTGAAAAGGCGTGCAGAAATCCAGAGGTCACTTGCCATCCTCAAATCTGTAAAAATAAAAATAAAATGCAACTCGCATTGCACCATGTTGGGAAAAAAGGGAGGGGTGGGGCCATCAATGAATATTTAAAAGGAGAAGCTGTCTGGATGTGACATTTTCAGTGTACACAGTAGAGGGAAGAAAGTATTCATGATCAATGAATGACATACATCTTCATGAGGCCATTACCTTGTTCTAGACCGAGTTGTGTTCAGTAGCACCACCAATCTAGTCTGGACAATGGAGTGTTGTGTTGACAATTCTAGCTCTGTAACAGATACATAAATAATATAATTACAGTCTGATTTTTTTCTTCTCAAACTACCTATGAACTGCACACATGAAATGATGTCATTTTATATCATTTCAGATTACAATTAACTGTGCCAGAACAATTCACAGACAAAGTAGATCTATACAAAAACTTGCTAAGATGAAAGTGATTAATGCCTATTTACTTGCCAATAATTACCACACAAAAAAATAATATTAGAAGTAGCAACATAACATGTGACTATCATGTTGCATTGCAACAAAACGGACCAAAGTTAAGTCACATGAAACTACTGTTACCACAGAGGGGAACAATTACAGATAAATCGGCTAATGCATACAGGTTTATTTTCAAACTCGTAAAGTTAGCGTTTCTAATGCCACAGAAATACAACTCAACCTAATGTCTTGCACTAGAACTAAAATAAATCTTAATTGTCACAAGCAGTAACAACGCTGCATGTGACTTCCCTGCAATTGGCTCCAAGATTGAAAGTGAAAGTCATGTGAAATGTTGAAACCCCACCTCAGCTAAGTTTACAAACTCTACTGTCTGCACAATCCATTGCACACAGTTGAGTTTGTAAACTCATACAGAAAACATTAGCATTTTGTGTGCGATGTAAAAAATAAAAAATAAATCTTCAATAAAGTCACAGATGAAGCGTGCGTTACCTCGATTTTAAATCTAAAACTGCGAACGTGAATCCGTTGTTTGCTGTTCCCTGTTGCGCTTTCACAGTACACTAAATATGCGCACACAGTTCAGTGACGTAGAACACAAGATTACACGAAAATGTGTGATGTAAAACACAACATTGCACACAACGTCACACAATTTGCGGCCAGAAGCGTGCGTTCCGCCAACCCTCTTGCCTCAATTTGTGCATCCCTGACGAACAGCAGACCTAATTACGGTGAGTAAAATCTTGTAACTTGCAAAATGAATGACTGTAATATCATCAGATGTGTTTTGCTTGTGAAGATAGATCTCAGAACAAGGGTTTTCTGATGTTTCTTACGATCGATGATGGGTTTATCTTCAAAAACATCAACGGCACATGAAGCGTGCGTTTCGTTTTTCTCTCAATAGAAATGGTTTGCCACTTTATTTGTCTCATTCTGTGTGTGAACATCATTTATATGACTTTCACAATTCACAAGTAGTTAGCTACTGTGTATGTGTGTGCAGTGAAACTGCATTTTGTGCAGACCTGCCAAATGCTACGCTTTAGGCGTAGCATGCTACGCTTTCGACATGCTTGCTACGCTTGTCCATAAAAACTACGCTTTTCCCGCGTGCTTGAACTTTTGACCGCGATGGAGAATCCCCCCCCCCCCCCCCCGCTTTCACGCCACCGGGTCAGCTTATCGCGCCAACCTCACAGCTTTATCTCTCCCCACCCCCCACCCCCGCTACGCCTATTCCTTCAATGCTACTCCAAATAGCTCTGGATGCTACTCTTTGGCATGATGGTGGGTTGGCAGGTCTGTTTGTGCGAAAATGCCCAATTGGCGTTTCGAAATTTCATGTGACCTCAATTTTCTTCCCAAGTGTTGATGGTGGAACAGTCCCATGTAGCGGCGTTACGGTTTTGGCTACGATCTCAAAGATTTGATTAAAAAGAACCCAAATGCCACAAGAAGTAACATTTAAACATTACAGATGATCACAGGTGTGCGTAAGATTGTGCAAACAAAGCAGCTGATATGTTTAGTTCAAGTATGGTATTGAAATTTCATGTGACCTCGATTTTCTTTCTTTCAGTAAATGGCGGCAACGCCGCGTGCAACGCTGTTATGGTTTGTGCTAAATTAACAATGTTTTCTTCTTTTCTTTAAGCAATCATACGAATTGACATTATAATGTTTTCTTGATGCAATGTTTCTTTGCCTAAAACTAGGTAGCGGCACCCCTCTATACAGCGATGCGGGAAACGCCAAAATTGCTTGAAACTTGGCCTTTTGTCAGAAGAGATTTCTCCATTCTGTTTTTATTCCCATGTTTCATATTGCTTGAAAAACAAAGTTTGAATCTTCTTCTATCGATTGCAGCTAATTAATATTAGTTTAATGCAAGAACGCAAGTGTAAAAATAATTTAGAAAAGCAATCCCACATGCTGAAAGCGCAGCGTTTGCAGCGCTGGCTGCAACTGGTTTTCTGTCTCGCGTGGTTGCCGGGAATCGGGTCACCGAGGAAAATTCCATTGCGCGTGTGTAAAAGTTTCATTTATTGTATGCAAATGATTTGAGGCTGAAAGAGAAATGATTCAGCTTTATTTTTGTATAATTTTTATTCTTCAATGATTCTGCGAAGTTTGTCAGATTTTCGATTAAAAACATTGCTCGAAAAACATTAAACTTTGAAGAGGATTTTCATAAACGTTATTGCATCTGACCTACACGTTGCTGGTAGTTTTTCGCCGGTTTTAATGACATACGAAACTAAGATCTATGGCGCATACGCGCAAAGCGCCGCTCATTCAATTGGAATGTCTCAACATGGCCGACACGGGAAAATCTTCCGCACCGCCGGACTGTTTCACTTCGTCATTTCTCCAGAAAATCGAACGATATTTCGGTAAGTGAACATTTATTTAAAAAAGAAGAATCTTATGGTTGTTTTTGTAGACGGATTATAGATTTTTTCTGTGAAAATATTTGAAAATGACGATGAATTCTCAGTCGATTTTGGACAAAGACCGATTCGGCGATTGCAAATCTGTTGCGCCGGTTGTCCTCGAATTGAACTTTTTTGAAGTCACGGATATTTCTAAGTCAAAGCAACTGGTCAAAATATTGCACCTACTGATGGAGGAAAATGTTTTAAGGGTATTTGTGTATTGATGCAGTTTGTTTTTCATAGTTAGATGCATAAAACGTGATTTCAAATACACGTTGTTGAACCGGAAGTTGTGAATCGAAGCCTTTCTATCGTCTGCTACAGTTTCCACAGAACTCAGCTAGTTGCAACTCGCAGCTAAAACATTCTTTTTTTTTAAATTTCAGTTCACCATATCAGATTGAGTTACAGTATGGATTGATAGCATTTACATAGTATGTTTTTTTGTTTTGTTTTAGAGGATGATGTTCAGTTGGAGCAGATGAGAAAGTACCTGCATGTGAGATTAATGTTGTATGCTGTGCACGACATCCATCAGAATTGTGCATTGGAATGCGGAAAGAAAATGTACAGTGGAACCTCTCTGTTATGATTTCCAAAATTTAGACAATAAGGTCTTAACTCAACTGGGAAGGGGTCCTACTAGAGAGGTCAATTTACAGAATAATTAAGGTTAGTTTTTAGAAATCGGGTCGTTGTAGAGAGGGAGTCTTAGTACAGCAGGTCTGAATGGAGAGGTTTCACTGTATTTATTAAAATATACTTAAAAATCATTTTTGTTTAGATTTTATTATAATCATTCTACAGACCAAAAATCATAACTTTGTCTTCAATAGTTTCAAAAATATTTCATTCGGAAATTGGCTACCCTCTAAATTTACCATCTTTTTGCTGGAAAAACTGGATAATTTCGCCACTTTTTAGTGATTGTTTTAAAAGATTACACACATTTGTTCAAGTTTTAGAAAGATAACACTGTAATCTATGTCCACACCAAATATCTTGGCTAAATCTTTCATAGTTTCTGAAATAATGGACTTTCAAGTGCGAAACCCAATATATTTAAGATTTTTCCGCTTGACAAATTGAGGTTTTTGTCATTTTTAAGGCTCTGGTACTCACAAAGTATTTCATTATGATGTCTGAAAAAAAATAGATGTAGTGTACCTTATACTTACACCAGTTTTACAGTATTTCATATATCATTTGTCACCTGGTTTTGGAACTGTGGGGCTCTAAACTTGCTCTATCGTGCTGGTTTGTGACGTGTAAATTGCTGTTTTGTCACCACTTTGGGACTCTCTAATGACTATACAATCCACCAACAGCCAAATCTTTCTGTTTTAACTTACTAACAACTAAGTTTACTTTAAAAAAATAGCAGTTTATGTGTTATTGCGGGTTAATATAAAAAATGGGAGGACTGTTAAGTTGGGTATATTTGAAAGTTTGCGTTGTCGTATTTGTAAACGTACTTTTAAAGAGTCATAACTTCAAAACTAATAAAGATAAATGCTTACTCTTTTTTTTGTTGTTCTTGTATTTTCAAGTAGTATGCAAATAACTATAGTTAATGGAAAAATTTCAACAACAAAAAAATTCACTGCCGCTACCTACTAAAACTAAAAAATAGCTGGTTATAAGAAACTTTAATAGAGCACCCCATCCAGTCACGAACTCGGGAGAACAACTCATTTCTAACACAGTTCTTGAATCAAAACAGAATAAGGGGAGACAATTTAATCTCCCGAAATAGAATACATGAAAACTTCAAAACCAAGACAATAAAAAATATCAAAAAACAAATATTCACAACCTAAGATGACGTCATCATCTAATTAGGCCAATTAAAGAACATAAAAACAGAAGGGTAATACTTATCTCCTCCCTCCTGGCTGTCGTCTGTCCCAAGAATGAATTGTCCCTTGCTCATGGCGGATGCCGATGTTTGCACTGCCGAAATGGCAAGGCACTTCACAATCGCAGTGGTTTTTGTTCGACCACATCCGTATTCCTGTGCAATCGCGTTCCCAGGAAACATTTTCCGAAAAAGTGGCCCCGCGTGATCTGCTGCAATGATGGGTATATTGTGTTCCACAAGGAACGATGTGAACAAACATTCTGCAAAAATGATTGATTGATTGTCCTCTGCAGTCACTGGCTTGAAATAGGCAGTGAGCTGTTTGCTCGGCTTTTCCGCGGCTTTCTTCTTGTGTGTGGCAGTACCCACGTGTTTCTCGATGTCAAACCGACCCCCGTGAGCAATTGAAAAATCGGACTGACAGTACGTGCATCTTGCGGCTGAGGAGTTATTTGCAGATCCGATGATACATGGATAATCCTTGGTGTAGTCTGCTTTAAACTGCTGACAATTGGGTCGAAACTTTGGTGCCTTCTTTGGGGGAGTAGCAGCGAGATCCACAGTTTCTGCGGGTGTCTTTCGCTTCAACGCCATTTTTACGGTCAAACAACTGCGCTTGGGTGTTTTCAGCATTTCCGCCCGGGGGTTAAAATGCAACACAATTGGTCGGTTACAGTACACGATTCTACGGGAAGGTCAAAAGTTCAGTTCGAGGCTGGCACGCGGGTCGCTCGCTTTTTCATGAATGGATTTTGTTTAGGTCTAAAAACAATTTCACGTCATAATTTTTTTTTTCCGGACGATCTAGCATCAGTAGCAAGCGTGTTGAAACTGTAGCATGCTACGCCTAAATCGTAGTACTTGGCAGCTTTGCATGTGGTGGATCCGAGCATTTGATTTTCAACACATACATCTGCAGAAGCAGTTTTCTTGTCATCTGTAGAACGTGTACTTTCTTCCTCGCTCTTGGGCCCAAGACAGCAAAGGATCCTTTGAGGGCTCCATAGGATACATCATCTGTTTAAAAATAAATAAATAAATGAGGATAAGACACATAACTTCAAAGTGCAGAAAATGAGAAATTGTGTATGCACTGTGACACTGACAGTGACAGACTGAGATAGCACTTTGGGTTCTATCTCACAATTAAAAACATTTTAAAGTCTTCTCAATTTGTTTTTAGTAGCATACTTATGCAATATCGTCCCTATTGCTCAAATGCATTCAAAACAAATTATTTGGAGCAGCTGGGATAAACTAGACTGTGAAAAAGTGTTGGCATGTAAACAGCAAATTTCCGAAGCAGACAAATTTGATTAGAGTTACCCCCCTTACGCGTTTTACAACATCAACTGTAAAAATTAATAAAAAATTACACTGAGACAAAAGTTTGCCACCCAAAAGTGGACAATGCTGGTGAAAAAAAATCAATATTTTCATTTGTTTCATGAAAGTGTTGTATATGAAGTGTCTTTAGTTATGGATAAAAAGATAATAGTTGTTCTGCCTTTGTTCTCAACATAGACACAGGATGAGAGTGCAGAGAGTGTCACCGAGCACATCACACCAGCACGCCGCACCAATAATCTGGGTCAGATCATTTATTTGCAGAACGGCATGAACGCTATCGTCATCTTGCATGTCATAGTGCTGTAGTGGTGAAAACTGAAAAACAGCACAAAAAAAAAGGGGACTAAATACTTGCTTTCGACATATTTCCATGTTTAAGAATAACTTGAGATTAATAAACAGTTTACATTTATCTGACACGATTTCTGATGGTAGCATGAGAACCACTGAAAGCGCTATCCACTACGTCACTCGAGTACAATGAAATGAACTAAAGGAGCGAGAAACAGCGCAAAGCATGTGGCAGAGATAAATCAAAATGAACAACTAGCCGTGTGCACTCAAATCACTAATTTAGGCATCGACGTGACAAGACTAAGGAACATTGAAAGGATGTTCTCTGCTTTATAATACAAGCAATCATAAACTGACCTTATGTGGACTGATGGTCGGTGGTAAGGTTGAGTCAACGTCTTTCAACCGATATAACAACGGTTATGCACGTTGGTTTACACTTATGCAGACACCCAGGTCTGGAATTCTTTCTTTCTTTCTATATTTTCTGTAATCACTCTGTAGAAAGGGATCATTATATTTTTTATCTAAGTATGATTCTATCTATCATGTTTTACCTACGGAACAGGGCGCGGTCCCTGGCTAGAGGCTGTTCAGTAAAAATAAATTCAACGCGCTGATGACTCACAATCTGAGGGGGTATTTATATGTTTTCAGACCTATATACGTCACAATAGCAACAAAGTGGAAGTTCTAATGCGTTGGACATCATATTGTCCAATCAGAACCAGGTACAAGATCATCTCCCGCCAAACTAACGACGTCATTGGTATTTTTTCTAATTAGAAATGTCATTAGTGAATCTCCGTCTGATTTCTACGTAAAGTGGATAAAATAGAATAATTTTCTTACCTACACAACTATGGCCTTATAATATTGCATGCTGTGAAGAGCCGGGCCGGCCGCCAGTGGCGGGAAGCGCGAACTACAAAACCAACTCAAAATACAAACGAACTACGAAACATAAAAACGGAGACGGAATAATAGTTGTTGTGGGTTTTCTGTAATTCTTTGTTAATGCCTATGCTGGACATCTGATGGTGGTTACAGGTGGACAAAAATGTAAAGCTATTTCTGATTGTTTACAACCTTAAACAAATGTTATGCTTGCTCAATTGTGAACTTTGTAAGTACAGTTTGCAGTGCAGCACTTGCAACTTTTATGTACTATTTCAAAATAACAAATAATTGAGCCACAAAATCTTGAGTCAAAAATATGGCGCAGCTGTTCTGGGGTAACCGGGATATCATCATCAAGGAAAGGTAAATCTTCGTCATGAATGGCGATGAGCTTCTGCATGCATGAAGCATGCTCACCTTCTCGACAGATACCCTTGCATGAGAGCAACGTTTCCTTGTTCAAACCATTTCAGCAACACCTCTGTGAAACTAGATCATGAGCTGAGGTCTTGCAACAGGCGACGGAAATATGTGCGCAAGGGGATTCTAATAGCTTCAATACATGGAGGTGGGTCATTCTCTTCCTCCTCTTCTGCTTCTTCAACTTGCTGCGACTCTGCACTTGTTGACGCTTCATCCTGTCCCAACACCACCTCTTTCCAAATCCCAGTGACTGGGGTGTTTTCACAGCTTCCATCAGCAGCAAGACAGCCCAGGCAAAAACAGGAAAATGTTCTTGTCAGTATCTTGCCATTGCCAAGTGAGTGGACACTTTGAATTTTCCTGCAGTCTGGAACTCGCGTTCTGACATCCTTAGAGGAGACACTGCGGTCGACGTCTTTGGGTTCGATCAAATGGAAGTTGCGGACAGTGGACAAGGATGGACTGTCATCTTCTGGTAATCGGTAGTTCTGATTGCAGTGTTCATACATCTGTGCTGCATTCTGCACAACCACATCCGATGGCAGTACATCTTCATCTACTAGCCGCTTCACAACACCCCTACAAGCGTCACACAGGCTCTTTTCATGACGCGACCAGTTCCACTGAATAGGAATGCCTGTTCTGTTCGCCAAGTGAAAAAATGGCAGCCTTGATTTATACTGTACAGCGCATCCATCTGAAAAGACAACAATCTTCTCCAAATTTGGAAGATGGGTTTTGAGATGAACAATGACTTTGTCAAGTATGGCTTGAACCATGGCAGAGTCGTGGTTCAAATCATCTGACAAGAACACCTGGTAGTCTGTCACTGCTTCCCCACCATCAGGGTGGTAGTGACAGACTTCTGGGGGGACCGTAACTTGGCTGTAGCCCCAATGGGCTGAGGCAACCTCATCTTGGTGGCGATACAAGTGATTTTTCTATATATAAGCCTCTCAACTACTACTACTACTACTACTACTGGGGGGACAGGGGTGGGGGGGATGGGGGTGGGGGTGGTGGATGTAGAGGCGACATACACACAATCTTCTTAGGACACAATTGGATAGACTTATAAGCCTGTGAGGGATCTCAGATCTTCGGCGCAGTCATTACTCCATGTGCCACGCTACGACACCAAGAGATCTGGGGGGAGAGCATTCTCGTATGCTGGACCAAAACTCTGGAACGATATGCCAGACTGAGGAAATCTCCTTCAATACAGACTTTCAAGTCACAGCTAAAAATTCTTTTATTCAAAGGGTGAACGTGTTGAGCGCCTTGAGCATGCCTTTGGGTGTGAGATTGGCTCTATATAAGAGCCAAAATTCATACATACATACATACATACATACATACATACATACATACATACATACATACATACATACATACATACATAGGCTGATAATCTTCCTGGCAGCAGCAACTCACTTCAACTCTTTACCCTCCACTGACATGTCAGTAATTTGACACTTCCACAGACCAACACCCAAGCTGTCACCAACTCAGAGTTCAGCACTGCACTAGCAAACTGCACTGAGCCAGCTCAGAGAGACATCATAATTTTATACAGCACCTAATCACCTTCATACTTGGGCCTCAAACTGCTTTACTATATGCTGCCTGATCACAAGGTCACTGAAATGAAATGGTGACGGAAAAGGATCCATTTGAAAGAGCCCACCTCAGGGTTGATGACGGAGAGAAGGATGTTGATGCTGGGCTCCCGAAGACGGGTGACGCTGAGGCGTGACACCATCAGTCGCATTTGACTCGTGTCAAAGCTGGACACTTTCAGAGCTCCTGCCAGGTCTGACAGGGAATAACGTGACGTAATTTCGAGGAGATTTTTGAGAACATTGGTGAAGGAGAAAGAATGATTTTTTTATGATGCGGGTCGTTTCGTATCCTGGACGTTTCGTACCTAGTTCAGAAGCTATGATGAGTGACATTGTCGCAATTAGAAAATTGTGCTAAGACCCTATAGAAGGCAACACATTACGATGGGGCGTTCAAAAGGCTTCACGGCCTATATATAGCCTCACAACTACTACTACTACTACTACTACTTCTACTACTACTACTACTACTACTACTACTACTACTACTACTGCTACTGGGGGGACAGGGGTGGGGGGGATGGGGGTGGGGGTGGTGGATGTAGAGGCGACATACACACAATCTTCTTAGGACACAATTGGATAGGCTGCTATCTTCCTGGCAGCAGCAACTCACTTCAACTCTTTACCCTCCACTGACATGTCAGTAATGTGACACTTCAACAGACCAACACCCCAGCTGTCACCCACTCAGAGTTCAGCACTGCACTAGCAAACTGCACTGAGCCAGCTCAGAGAGACATCATAATTTTATACAGCACCTAATCACCTTCATACTTGGGCCTCAAACTGTTTTACTATATGCTGCCTGATCACAAGGTCACTGAAATGAAATGGTGACGGAAAAGGATCCATTTGAAAGAGCCCACCTCAGGGTTGATGACGGAGAGAAGGATGTTGATGCTGGGCTCCCGAAGATGGGTGACGCAGAGGCGTGACACCATCAGTGGCATTGGACTCACGTCAAGGCTTGACACTTTCAGAGCTCCTGCCAGCTCTGACAGGGAAGAATGAGTGTCCACAGACTTTTTGATTTATAATTGCTGTCGCGTTGTTATTACACTAGTTAGCTAATAGACTCGACCTCGAGGAACGACGTAGTTGTCCAAGAGGGGAGAGACCATTAGACTAGCAGAGTTTACAACTAAACTCGACCACCACTCCTTGGGGGGACACCACAAAGTCAAGCAATGTTTAACAAACAAGTGAAGAATGACCACTGAATCAGGGATATAATAAATAAGCAAAGTTTAATCAATAAGTAACCCCTCTTGCTGCACTGGGCCGCAAGAGTGGGGACAAGCAAGGGATCAACAATGAATAGTAGCATGAAAAGAAATCAAAACAAAGTCACCACCAGCGGAAACAAGATGGCGGGGTGCTTCCGCTGTTGAAGACAGGAAAAATAAACAACGACAATTCACACTAGGGCAATGTGAATCAAACCCTCAAAAGCATGGAAAAACATCATACACAAGTAACAATGTCCACGTTACCAATGTGATACAAGAAAAACCACTTCCCCACACTCCACTACAAAAACACCCAAACCTGGAATTAATTCAATAATTCGTCTCAGAAAAAAAAAACTTTCAACCACTCATTCTGACACCCATGTATAGAACTACCCCCTTCCCCTCGCGCTGACCCACTTCCGCCCAGGTCACGCAAGCCAGAAAAAAATAGAGTGAATTCAGACACGAGCGAGCTCTCACGCGCTCACTCCTTTCTCGCACAAAACAGTCCTGTCAAAAATCCCCGAGAGTAATAAGACAGACGTTAGCAAATAAAGCAGAGAAAGGCAAAGGTTTATCTTACCCTTTTGAAGTCCGGAAAACGTTTTCTTCGGAACACACTTACACACTCACAACACAACCCAACCTAAAAAATTAGCGCACAACCCTACCCCGTTCATTTTCGTTCACTGAAAGCATACACCATCCGAGCACTGAGCTTCAGACTAGTCCAGGAAAAGCAGTTCCTTTGTAGACAAACATAGGTAGTAGCAAGGTAGGAGTACGCTCCTCGTGCGTCTCCGCGTTGTGGCTGCGGGCAGGTCTCCGTGCCTTTCCCGCCTCGAGGTTTCACTGACAAGTTAGCACTAAGCCTATAAACAGTCAGTCATCGGAAAGTTCCTTCCGGCACAGTAGGAATCCCCCCCGGGCAGTCAGCACAGGTGCGAACAACTCCATTCTAAACGTGAGAATCAATTTGTCCCCCGCACCGTCCTCGTTGCATGTCCTTGCAACCGTAGCCGCGCACCTCACCGCAACAAGCGAATGAGAACGCTAGCGTCTCGACCACCCTACTATCACTGAAAGCCCTCCGTGACTCGAATCGTCGTTTCTTTACCAGGAGAAACAGTTCTCACACTTTTTTACCAGGAGAAGCAATTCACACGTTTCTTTACCAGGAGAAACAGTTCTCACACGTTTCTTTACCAGGAGAAACAGTTCTCACACTTCTTTACCAGAAGAAGCAATTCACACGTTTCTTTACCAGGAGAAACAGTTCTCACACTTCTTTACCAGGAGAAGCCATTCACACGTTTCTTTACCAGGAGAAACAGTTCTCACGCCACTAAGGCGCCTTCGCTAGACCTTATCAGCACACAGCTAGGAACGGGCAAAGTTCCTAGTTCACTGAACTACTGGAAAAAAGTACTTGCGACTAGGACACCGCAACCGCCAAGGAATGTGCACACCACGTGCACCGGAGTATTGCTCGTAGACAGGCGCTGGGCACACGTCGAATACGCAGACAGAGTTCACACTAACTCTAAACAGGAGGTAGGTAGAAACGAAGTACACGGAATGGAATGTAGAACGTAGAGTTGGATGGCCTGGAAATACAAAACCCAAATGCCTAATGAGAAACGCATTTTCTCCCCCAAAAATTCACACAGAATTCAATTCAATGAGAAGTGATACACTTTAGCCCAAAACGCTTAGCTGAAACTTCCCGCGCCCGGCGAGTAAGTTTGTTTAACCCATCCCCTCGCTCACGAATGGAATTACAAATTCACAACTCATGGAGATAGGGATTTCTCCAACTCTTACCAAAGAGATTTAGTTCAATTCTAAAACACTATTTAACATCCCGGCGTCCGACCTTCTTCCCGCCCTTATTAACCGTCATTTCCCCCAAAGGCAAGAATTATCGCGACTTTACATACCTCACAGCGCAGGCCGTGTTCTCCTCCAGAGAGCGAACTTTTCCTCTCAGTCCCAAACAAGACTTCTTCCCCACTTTACGTGACCGGCCACTTTGGCCCTCACGACAAAGTCAATCAAGCAGAGCAGCTTCGCTCTCGCCACACTCGTGGCTCAATATCTTCGTGACCGGCCACTTTGGCCCTCACGACAAAGTCAATCAAGCAGAGCAGCTTCGCTCTCGCCACACTCGTGGCTCCAAAAAATCAGCGGAGCACGGCCGCTAAGCTCCCTCCACATCCAAGACGATGCAAAGAATAATTACTGACTCGCCGTCAGCTCAAAAAGAAAACAAGGACGCATAATTGCGTCGTCCAATCACCGTTCTTTAATTTCGCGCCCCCAGACCCGTGTCAGGTCAAGTGTAGACCCCGTACACATTCCGATACCCCTCGACCCCCCGAAAACATAACCCCCCTGGGTTGACTTTTCCCGCCGCGCGAGGCCTATCTTTAGCGATGCGGCAATACTGTTTCCGAGTACATAGCGGCTTCAATGCAATCTTACGCACGGACATTTGCCTCACATTCTCACCCATTAGTCGCGTCTCGCGACAAGCCTCCCTGCTTTAGTACAGACCCCCAGTCTGCACCTTCACAAACTTCTTCAGAGTCGACTGACAATCCACATAACGAAAGGACCCTCCTCTTAACACAACGACGATTCTCCCGAGTAAAATGATCTAGTAGCTCTTTGTAGATATCAAAGAAGCGTTGAACCTGAGGTTTATTGAATCCTACAGCTCGAGCGATACTTGTTCCTTCGGGCTGCCTGATGCTGAGGTTGTGGCGAGCAAGGAAGCCTTGCACCCAATCCTTTCCTGCAAGTCGTGTGTTCTTGTTGAACGGGTGCGAGACCTGAGCTTTCTCTGCAACATCAAATGCCAGGCGCCTCATCTCCGGTATCGTAAGTCCATGAAGTCGTCGTTCCATGTGTACGACATGGGCCTTCAGCTCAAATTCTATGTCTGGGGTAAGGGTATTGTGGTATCTGCCTAATTTCAAGACACCTGGTTCTGCCACTATCTTGTCTCTGTGTCGACGAAGAGTACGAGCAGGGACGCCAAATTCCTTGCTGGCACGGATTAGAGGAACTCCGTCGCTGACTGCCTGTAAGGCATTCGACAGGGTGTCCTGGCCATAGCTGCCCCTCTCTGATTTTCTGGTGTAGTCGCGCACCATTTCTGTAGAACATTAAAAAAAAATTGATTGTGATCTTACACAACTACAAAATCTGCTAAGAAGTTTGTATTCTGTATAATATTGAAACCCCACTGACAGTATATTTAAGCAGTATAATTATGATCATGATAATAGCATTGGCGACGGATCATCCAGAACTATGAGGGGCAATAAGCCCTGTGTTTGGGGCAAAAGGCCCATGGTAGGCGTTTTACCCCATTGCTACTGTGGGCGTTCTGCTCCAGATTTATACACTGAAAATCAGTGCAGTGTGGCCGGAAATGGGATAGGCTACAATCAATTAGCAAGCATTGAAAGATGGCCAAGGGTCTCCCCTAACAAGCTAATGTTTCGTCACATTTCGTTTCATCTGCTATTTGTGCTGTGGCACAGCATCTACGAAAGTATAAAGTTATAAGAAACACGACGAAAACCAATGTACCGAGCTCAAAAACATACCTCTTTACTTGAGGAGACCTCGAACAAGGCGCACACAGCTGAATCAAAATGGAAGCACTTACAATGTCATGTGACTCGTTGCGTCTTGTGGTTTATGATATTTTGGGCATGGGCGTTTGACCCCGTATGGGCCTCTTACCCCACTCTACTCTACTACTGGGGGGACAGGGGTGGGGGGGATGGGGGTGGGGGTGGTGGATGTAGAGGCGACATACACACAATCTTCTTAGGACACAATTGGATAGGCTGCTATCTTCCTGGCAGCAGCAACTCACTTCAACTCTTTACCCTCCACTGACATGTCAGTAATGTGACACTTCCACAGACCAACACCCCAGCTGTCACTCACTCAGAGTTCAGCACTGCACTAGCAAACTGCACTGAGCCAGCTCAGAGAGACATCATAATTTTATACAGCACCTAATCACCTTCATACTTGGGCCTCAAACTGTTTTACTATATGCTGCCTGATCACAAGGTCACTGAAATGAAATGGTGACGGAAAAGGATCCATTTGAAAGAGCCCACCTCAGGGTTGATGAGGGAGAGAAGGATGTTGATGCTGGGCTCCCGAAGATGAGTGACGCAGAGGCGTGACACCATCAGTGGCATTGGACTCACGTCAAGGCTTGACACTTTCAGAGCTCCTGCCAGCTCTGACAGGGAAGAATGAGTGTCCACAGACTTTTTGATTTATAATTGCTGTCGCGTTGTTATTACACTAGTTAGCTAATAGACTCGACCTCGAGGAACGACGTAGTCGTCCAAGAGGGGAGAGACCATTAGACTAGCAGAGTTTACAACTAAACTCGACCACCACTCCTTGGGGGGACACCACAAAGTCAAGCAATGTTTAACAAACAAGTGAAGAATGACCACTGAATCAGGGATATAATAAATAAGCAAAGTTTAATCAATAAGTAACCCCTCTTGCTGCACTGGGCCGCAAGAGTGGGGACAAGCAAGGGATCAACAATGAATAGCAGCATGAAAAGAAATAAAAACAAAGTCACCACCAGCGGAAACAAGATGGCGGGGTGCTTCCGCTGTTGAAGACGGGAAAAATAAACAACGACAATTCACACTAGGGCAATGTGAATCAAACCCTCAAAAGCATGGAAAAACATCATACACAAGTAACAATGTCCACGTTACCAATGTGATACAAGAAAAACCACTTCCCCACACTCCACTACAAAAACACCCAAACCTGGAATTAATTCAATAATTCGTCTCAGACGAAAAAAAAACACCCTTTCAACCACTCGTTCTGACACCCATGTATAGAACTAGAACATTCTCATAACAAAGAAATAAGACCCAACACTTCTGTACCCACAAAAAAGTTACAAACACACTTCAAATCCAAAAGAAGTTGCTATTATCTACCGCGGACCATTTAACAATCAAATGTCAAATTAAACCCATAAACTTTTCCCAAGACACACAAAACATCAGAAAACACCAATTCCCTATGAAAGATTTCTCCGTCCCTCTTCACAGTTCCACTGGCCAAGTTACCCACAACAAGCCACAGCAATACTTCCCATCTGAATACTAATAAGCTAGACCCCCTAACAGTCCACCCCCTTCCCCTCGCGCTGACCCACTTCCGCCCAGGTCACGCAAGCCAGAAAAAAATAGAGTGAATTCAGACACGAGCGAGCTCTCACGCGCTCACTCCTTTCTCGCACAAAACAGTCCTGTCAAAAATCCCCGAGAGTAATAAGACAGACGTTAGCAAATAAAGCAGAGAAAGGCAAAGGTTTATCTTACCCTTTTGAAGTCCGGAAAACGTTTTCTCCGGAACACACTTACACACTCACAACACAACCCAACCTAAAAAATTAGCGCACAACCCTACCCCGTTCACTTTCGTTCACTGAAAGCATACACCGTCTGAGCACTGAGCTTCAGACTAGTCCAGGAAAAGCAGTTCCTTTGTAGACAAACGTAGGTAGTAGCAAGTAGGAGTACGCTCCTCGTGCGTCTCCGCGTTGTGGCTGCGGGTAGGTCTCCGTGCCTCTCCCGCCTCGAGGTTTCACTGACAAGTTAGCACTAAGCCTATAAACAGTCAGTCATCGGAAAGTCCATTCCGACACAGTAGGAATCCCCCCCGGTCAGTCAGCACAGGTGCGAACAACTCCATTCTAAACGTGAGAATCAATTTGTCCCCCGCACCGTCCTCGTTGCATGTCCTTGCAACCGTAGCCGCGCACCTCACCGCAACAAGCGAATGAGAACGCTAGCGTCTCGACCACCCTACTATCACTGAAAGCCCTCCGTGACTCGAATCGTCGTTTCTTTACCAGGAGAAACAGTTCTCACACTTCTTTACCAGGAGAAGCAATTCACACGTTTCTTTACCAGGAGAAACAGTTCTCACACATCTTTACCAGGAGAAGCAATTCATACGTTTCTTTACCAGGAGAAACAGTTCTCACACTTCTTTACCAG
>JAWQFJ010000267.1:108664-113664 GCA_034096865.1 Theodoxus fluviatilis | reverse complement strand
CTGTGTTTCTAGAGACACGCCTGCGCGAGCGTGTGTGTGTGTGTGTGTGTGTGTGTGTGTGTGTGTGTGCGTGTGTGTGTGTGTGTGCGGGTGTGTGTGTGTGATTCGCGCGCGTGTGTGTGCATGCGTGCATGTTGATGTGAGGGAGTGAGCGTGTGTGTGTGTGTGTGTGTGTGTGTGTGTGTGTGTGTGTGTGTGTGTGTGCTTGCGTGCGTGCGCGCGCGTGTGTGTGGTAAGTGTGAGTGTTTATGAGTTGAAATAAGTGAGCGAGCGAGCGAGAGTGAGTGGAGTGGAACGGAGTGGAGTGGAGTGAGTGCGTGCGTGCTTGCGTGCGTGTTTGTTCTTGAATATCAGCTCCAACAAAATCATTGCGAAGTTATTTTTCTTCATTTAAAAGCTTAATGTCATCTTTGGGGGCGGGGGGTGGGGATTAGGATGGGTTCTGTTGCTTTCTTTATATAGTCTTTCAAAACTCAGTTATTCAGAGCAAGAAGCGTCGTCCTCGTTAGACACAGATACTTTTAACAGAGTATGACAGTGGTTCTTTATTTCTATATGAACCATATGAATTCTACGCACCAAAATGTCTTTAATACAGAACCTTGAATGGAAAGTTTTGATCGGAAGAATGTCATGACTCTCGCTGAGGAAGAGCTATTACCCTAAAACTGTGCTGTACATCCTGATACATTCTGCGAGAAGTTTGCTCTCTCCTTTGTCACAGAAAGTGTATTATAGAAATGTCTTATCAAATACCTTATCTCTAAGCCAAGTGCACACCTGTCTGAATTCCCTGACGCCAATTGTATTAACCATTGCCATGTTAAATAGGGCATGGACATTTCTTGTAAAAAAAAGTCAAATCCCTCATCTCTAAGCCAAGTGCACATCTTTCTTTTTCTGAATTATCTGAAGCCCTTTGTTTTAAACGTTGCAATTCTAAATTTCATTACGTTAAATAGAGCATGAAGCCAAAAAACCAGAATTCACAATTGGTTACCTGTCTTATGATTATACTTGCCTTTTTACATCGGGTCACATCTAGGGTACAGACTTTTCATAAAAGAAAAACGTACTCTAGGGGAGAGAATAACTGTGTTCGTGCACTGGCTGGGGCCCGTTTGCGAGGAAATGGATTATAGTGTTTATTCTTGAACAGAGGTATGTGCATTTCAGCCGAGGCGGGGTCCCCAGGACTGTGATATGCCGCTCAATGGGAATCGGAAAGGCGTTTCCGGTTTTTACAAAGTGATCGCTGTGAAAATTATTCGCAACGTCCAATTAGTCAGTTCCTGTAATCAATCACTTTCCAAAACCAGACATTGCCTGCTTTTTCGTCCCAATTTCGATGCCGATTCCTGTATCATCACAGCGATGACTGAAAACAACAACAGCGAAAGCGCTGTTTCGATTGCCTTTGCCAGCGTATCATACTCATAGCTCTGGAAAATCCGCCTCCTGAAATACCACTATTAAAAAATAAATGCTCTGTTCTGTTTTCTTGCATACGGGCCCCCAATCGGGAGGCTGCAGTTTGCGAAGTGGGTCATTATATGGTTGGTGCGGAGCAAAGAATGGAGGCTGACCTCACCTACAGGCCTACGGAATATCTCTACCACCACATCGTGTCATTTCTGGATTGCGTCCATGCTCTCTCAGCAACTGTTGAGAGAATGTGGTTGATTGTCTCTGACACACACCTGCACCTGCTACATTCTTTGGAGTGAATACAGGGTAGTCTGTATGCAGCAGGGTGTTACAGTCTACGAGCTGCAGTCTTGCCTTCGTCACAAAGTGTTTCAGTTTGTCGTTCTGCTTCAGGTTTGTGAGTAGACATGACGATATAGCGTGGTCGATGATTAGGACACGCGCCAATCGTCCCTGTCACACCTTCGCTTTCCAGTCTTCCACAAGCTAGTCGATCTGATAGCTTTTGAGAAAAGTGAAAGCGCTCGATCGTTTGCTTTGTTGAGACAGATTTGTATGTCTTCATCGGAACGCGTCGTAGAGCACTTAGTAGATATCTTCTTGTAGCTGTAACCACACTTTCAGTCTACTACAGAGTTCATTCAGATGAATCCAGTGGGACTTTCGCTAGTTCACTCTGAACTATCCTGCAAAGTGGTTTTCAATAGGGTCGTCTTCGGGATTGCATTTTCGCTCGCTTGGATGTAGCTGCAGCGAGTTAATAGCGGTGGCTCTCGTCTGCTTCTTGCTTTTGTTGAGCACGCCGAGCAGGAGCCACAGCTTCTTTGGGAGGCAGTGATGCGAGGACTGAGGACTCCGAGGCCACCTTCGCTACGTGGAGCAAACACAAACGATCGGGTTGACGCGTCGTTGAGGCCTAGCGTTGATCTGATGTTGATGTCTAGACTGTCCTCAAAGCGGACATCTTCTGGGCTGTCGAGCGCCTTCTCTGTGAATGTAATGTGAGGGGAGCGATCGTGGAGTCTTGATGCTGGCATGATATTGGTTGCTCGCAGTTCGGCGCCAGTGGGAAGTGGCGGACCTGTCAATTTTCTCCTAAATTTCTTTGAATCCGCCGATAATTTCCTTAAGCTGCATTTCCCCGAACTCGTGATGAGGTCTACTTCGAATCTTAGGTTTCGACAGGCTTAGGTCCTGTCCAGCCTGGGAATCAAAGAGCTTTATACATGTATAGTCAGCGCTTTGGTTGATGTTACATCGTTCTTGCTTCAATTGTTTCCGCTGCAGTGACCGTGCATCAGATCGCATTTTATGTGCTTTACTCCCATGCCTACATATTTCATGAAGATTTCGGTCTGTCTTTCTTGCAGCTTCCGTGGTCTCATCTTCCTGTCTTGAGACCAGGACGACGCCGTCCACTTACACCTGAACAGGGTTTGGAATGTGTGGCATTGTGTAGTTTCTCCCTTTCCGCCGTTGCCATTTGTCAATTCTGTGTGCGAAAATTATCGCAGACCAAAGACATCCTTGAATTATCCCCTTGGATTTTGTCACATAGAAAGCGTTTTCACATAGAAAGTGGAGCCTGTATATTTGCCGCGCGTAATGTCGACTACCAGTCTGGGGTGTCTCTTTTGCTCTAGCTCCTGGATCATCAGCTTGTTGTCTATGCTGCAGAATGAGTCCCTGATGTCGATAAAGGTGATATACATTCTTGAGGCCTGGTGGAGGAAATCCGTGATTCCTGCCTTGAGGGTGAAGATATCCTCTCGGTGTCCATTACGTGTCATGGATCCCTTCTGCCATGTAGATAGTCTGCCCGACACCAGTCTCTTCTGGACCGATTTCACGTAGATCTTGTAACTGGTGCACAGGTGGAAATAGTCAGACAGCCTTCTATTTCTTCGGTCATTATCGTCACATTGAACACAAAGGCTTGTGCGTTGTGTTTACGTTCATTTCCGGCGCTGCTCCACAATGCCCATCAGACATCGTAAAGGACTACACACCATCCAGAAACCTGTGGTCCTCAGAGAAGTTATTCCCGTATGTTCCCCCCAAAAAATTGAAGGTAGATGTTTGTACATCATTCTCCTTCATCCGCCCAAGACTCGGCAATGAAAAAGGTTTGATAAGAATTAGACAGTCTTCCCACTTTAAAACATGTTATAACCGCACCTTCTCCAGTCTTAAGTATTGGCGCCTTGAGCAGGAATCAATAGCATTGTACAACTTTTTGAATAAATTCATTTTTATGTATGTATGCATTTATGTATCTATCAAAAGGACCTTATTCAGAGAGTTGTATAAGTCTGCACACATGAACAAAGAATGAATTAAAACATGTAACTTTGATGAGCTATCCGACCCTTGGAAGAAATAGAGACCTACTTTGGCATGTCGATTAATATATGACAACACAACAACAAACAGGCCATCTCGACCAAGAATTTATCTATGTAGATGTCTACATTCAAACATAAAGCATGACTCGTCATGATTAGGCAACGTGTCACTTAGGTAAGAGAACTATCAAGACCCACTGTGCGCATGCGCAAACGCATACAAATGCTTGCAGGGGCCTTGAACAGAAGCAATCAAGAGGTCTCATACGGTGCAGACAACTTTGAAATATCTAGGGTTATAATGACACACTGGCAAGTTAGCCATATTTAAATGCTTTTGATAACATAATTATCTATGACAGCGGTATTTTCTTTATATTTACATTCTTCTCGGTTTGACATAAAAAGCTGGGTATAGCATTGAGGCATTCAGGTACCGTATTGAAATATACTCACTTTGGGACTTCTCGTTCGTAGACCCCTCACTTCCAAGTGAGAGATGGGGAACAGCATTTGAGCATTTTTGCTTTGAAATACATCTACATGTATATACGTGCAACTACACAAAAGTGCTTTGCATCAACATTCCCTTCACTTTCACACGAGATCCTGGGTACAACATTTAGGCAAACATGTAATATACTGAAATAATCATGCACTCGCACAATGGCACTTGCATACATTTCCCTCACTTTGACATGGGACACTACAAACCGGACTTGGGCATGCAAGGAAACTGTTGAAATACACTTGCATTCAAACACCTGCATCAATGTATTGCATTATGTAACACAAGCAGGGAAAGTGACACATAAACACGACTGAGCTATAAAGATCCACCGTGCAAATACCAATGTTTCTGTATAGGTTATTGAACACTCGCCTTTGTGATCCACGGCTGTCTGACAGTAATGACGTCACCTGCATGGTGTTCTGGCGTCTTTTTGCCATTGTCGTCTGCGTGTTGTTCACCTGTTTGTGCACAGCTGTCTCCCGTGTGGTGTTCCGCTGTCACTGTACTGATGTTTCCAGTGCAGTGCTCTGCTGTTTCTCTACTGTCGTCGCCTGTGTTATGTTCTTGTGCCTTTGCAGTGATCTTCTGTGCGGCGTTCTACTGTCCCTCTACTGCGATCTTTTGTGTAATGTTCAGCTGTCTCCGTGCTGTCGTCTTTTGTGTTTTGCTTTTTCTGTACTGTAAAGTCTGGTGCGACGTTCTACTATCTCAAC
>JAWQFJ010000267.1:103664-106164 GCA_034096865.1 Theodoxus fluviatilis | reverse complement strand
TCACCTCTTGGCAAAGGTTACATCCGGGAAAAGGTCACGTCCTGGCAAGGGTTGCATTCCCTAGTCCACGCTTCTGGGAACAATGGAGGATCACTGCCACATCCTCCCGAGGGCACGTCCTGCACAGACTGAGCCCGACAAGCAGGGCGCCTGAGTCTGGCGGTACAGGGGAA
This sequence comes from Theodoxus fluviatilis, assembly GCA_034096865.1. Classification (NCBI taxonomy): domain Eukaryota; kingdom Metazoa; phylum Mollusca; class Gastropoda; order Cycloneritida; family Neritidae; genus Theodoxus; species Theodoxus fluviatilis. The sequence goes on along the minus strand of JAWQFJ010000267.1, from coordinate 105,991 downwards.
ACTGGTTCTGCATGTGTAGCTCCTCCCTGACTTCGACCCTCTCTTCCCCCGTTCCCTCCCTCCACCTCCTCTTCTCCCTTCACCCCACTCCTCCTCCCCCGACCCCATTCCTACCCAACCCAGTGGAAGATCCAACAGCCTTAAAACATAACTGTTTGCTGTATAAGCCACGTGCGTGCTTTGGTAGTTGCACGTTTGTTGGTGCCTGCATGCACGCACTTTCACACTCGCACATATTCGTGTGTACGCCTGAAACTTAGGGATACGTGTGTGAACACGCACGTGCTTGTTCACTGCTGTATATGCACACTGGAGCAAAGCACGTACTAATGTCGTACATTTACGTTTGCACTCTTACACACACAGGCACACATGCATACACACACGCGAGCACGCACATACAATGGCACACACATATATACACGCACGCGCGCCAACTGCTGTCGTCAGAGGCAGCTCAAGCGTGAGAAGGAGTAGCCAAGCTTACTGTCGAGAACGGGAGACTTCAGCCTTGTACATCTTGCAATTTTCGCACCGAGCACGACTGATGATGTTGAAAAAAAAGTAGGCTACGCAAACAACAATTGTATTCCAATATTGGTTTTCTGTAAATGATTTTTACACTCGGTTTTTTTTCCCTTTCGAAACGTTTCCGAGATCTATTCTTGTGATGTCCTACTTTTCTGACGCACTCAAAACAACGCTGTACAGTTTAGATATTTCCATATTCCGGGGTCTGAGAGTAAAAAAAGGATCAGATGGACTTTTCGTGTTGTTTGATATTTTTTTTTCGTGGTGAGATGAAAATCCTCGGGAAAGGCAAAGGCTATAGGAGTAAACCCAGACAGAAAATCCGAGATGGAGCCCCCAATTAAGGTGGTTTATCAGTGGAACCTACGGCTGTCCCGGCAATTCCTGCAGTCCAAGTCGGCTTGAGAACGTAGTGCTTGCATCCATTCTGTCATCAAGGGCCGGACGGAGAAGGGATCTGCGTGTGTAGGCAGCCCAAAGCCTCCATAGTGCCCACTCGCCCTGAATTCAGTCAACTATGACTATGATCCCCCCTTACCAAGTTCTGAGGCGATGGGCGAGTGACGACGGCAGCAGGTGTAAGATTGCGCCGGGAGCTGCCAGTCAGACCTGCACTCAGGTGACCAGGGTAGGATGGTCGCTCTCCATCCCACAAGAGGCAAGAGTGGAGTTCGATAGTCACCTTGGTGACGGAGCAGCCCTCTTCAAGGACAGCACTGCTTCCCTCGCACGAAGAATGGTCTGAAAAAGGTGACCCAAAGAAAGTTTGTCTCATCTCATCCTATCGGCATACCGCGGCTGACTGGATATCTACAACTTTGGCCGAAACTATAGTCTATCTCATGGAAAACCTCCTTCACAGCAAGTGCCTTCTTGTGAGCAAGACGACGTAGGCAACGCCTAGCCCTAGAGATTTGTTGCCTTAAGAAAGGCTCGCCAGCTCTTTTCATGGGCTTGGAGCCTTTTCCCGGAGGGTTTAACGATTACCTAATGACCTTCAGGCTGCTTTAAAGTAAAACAAGCATCTGTCATTGGTCAGCGTGTACAGGTCATATATGGCGTATAGCTCGGAGGACAAGGAGGCGTTTTAACAGAACCTTGGAGACGCTGTTCGTGCAGTGCCGAGAGAGGACAAACTCCTGCTGCTAGGGGATTTCAACACCAGAATTTGGCCGAGACTTCCAATCCTGTGCGGGCGTTCTTGGTCCTCGTGGTACGTAAATTGAGAATTCAAACGGTTGGTTGCTTCTCACCTTCTTCATCGAACATGGTCTCACAATCTCGAACAATTTCTTCAAGCTGCCAGTCATACCCAAGACTACCTGGATGCACCCCCGCTCCAAGCAAGTGCACCTTATTGACTACGTCATTGCAAGGCACAGTGACATCAAGGGCGTGCATGTCACCGGGGTCATGAGGGGACCAGACTACCAGACTGCAGGACCGAACATCAGCCCCTGTGCAGCAAGCTTGCCTTTTACGTCATCCACGAAAAGGCGCCAACAGAGCGATTTGAAAGGGGAAAGGAACATGAGACAACTTTAGCGTCCATAATTATGTAAAGAAGGCTCTGTTCATCAACTGGATTCAACAAATTGAGGAACTCTTCAAAGACACTAGCTATGGTTATACAAAGTCAATCCATGGAAATCTAAATAAAATGCACGAAGACCGACGAAAAGGAACAAGAAGCCTTCTCTGCCTGGTTCAATGACATCAACCTCAAAGAAAGACTACCACTTCCATCTACGCATGAAGGTCCATTTTGAACTGTGCAGAATGAGACCAATGGTTGA
>JAWQFJ010000267.1:91164-101164 GCA_034096865.1 Theodoxus fluviatilis | reverse complement strand
CAACCCATGCTCTTTGTCTTATGTTTGACAAGATGCTAACAAGACCCTTGAATGCCACAGATGCTTGGATCTCAAACACGTACGAGACTGCTCGGCACATCAAAGCGAAAACTAAAGTACTCAGTTTTGGTAAGGGACTTCCTTTTTCAGACGATTGTGCCCTTGCTGCATACAGCGAAGAGGACCAGCAAGAGGTGGCTGATAGCCTGTCATCAGCAGCACGGACTCACTGCAAAACTGCAAAGGGCGGAAGAGACACGCCAGCCGGCACCTGGGCAAACCATTCCTGCACCAAGCATTACAATATATGGCTCGGGGTTGCGAGTCGCAGAGTCCTATACGTATTTAGAGAGCTGCATAATGGGTGTATGCAGCATGGACAAAGAGGCTTCAAACAGACCTCGAAGGGCAGGGGCATCCTTCGGAAAGCTATGGAACTGAGTGTGAAGCAGGCGCGGTCTCACCCTCCCCACTAAGTCGACTGTTGATAGGGCCGTTGTCCTGACGTAGCTACATTACGGCTATAAGACGTGGACATAACATAGCAGACAACTAAAGATCCTTGATCAATTCCACCTGCGATGCCTCCACAAAATAATGAACATCTCACGGGATCGAGTACATGGGAGTAACACTATGGTACTTCGGTGGGCCCAGATGTGGGGTATAGACGCCTTCTTCATGAAGGTCCAGTTACGCTGGATTTGCCATAGTGTGAGGATGAAGGACAACCACCTCCCCAAACTGATCTTCATTCCAGAGCAGCTACTAGAGCAAGTGCCCCTGGATGGCCAATCAAGCTCAAGGACGGCTTAGGAACCAACCTGAAAGCTCCCAACACTGCAGCCACAAGGTGCAAGTCCCTAGTCAGTGTAAAAACCGTAATAAAATCTGCTGTCTTTAGCATCACAGCAGAAGGCAATGGAACATCGGGTGCGAACATAACGCGACACATGCAACTTAATTGGGAGGGATGAATGGAATTTAAGGGCCTATCCGCCTTGTAGGCTATATAAAGCCACAACATTGAGAAACACCCATCTTTTACAAGGTATCAAAACTTTTCATGACAGTGGAGTCTAATACAATTAACCTAGCCATTGACATGAAATCCAATAAATCGAGTCTCACTGCCCATCAGCCCACAAAGGCTGTGTAGAACCTTCAAACACGATAAAGCATAAAGGGCGATAGGGCAAAAATTCACATCTCGATTTCTCTTGTCACCCACAAAACACTTGGGGATGGATGGATGGAGCCCAAGGGCTCATAAGCCCTGAAGGCCATTCAAGGCTACGCCGGACTTCCACTGTATAAAAATGTGTAATTAAAAGAATACCTCATAAGAGGTAAGTGGAGAAATATAGAAAACAATGAATACATAATACGACTCATAGACGAGAATAAAACTCAGAATCTATTTTAAAAAGTTTATCACAGCAAGAGGATCTTTAAAAATATCAGATAGACTGCTCGACCCACCCCATAGATGAGCAAGTCGGGTACACTCCAACAGAACGTGCCGCATGGTAAGCCTGCACTGGCAGGTACGGCATTCCGGTGGAGGCTCCGACCGCAACAAATAGGAGTGGGTCAGAACAGAATGGCCGATCCGGGAACGGCAGAGCACAACTTCCTCTCTTATAGTGAGCCATGTGGGGGAGAGACGCTCAATCCGCACTGAAGCTACTTCATGAAGTTTGTTATGTACCCTGCCGTCCCAGTCGGCCTGACACAGTTTAAAAATATATGAAATTAATACGGGGTAGTAGGTCGCCCGCCGGGATCCTGCCCGGGGACGTGGGAAGGGAGAGAGCAGACTTGGCAGCTTGATCTGCTCTCTCGTTCCCCGGGATGCCCATATGACTAGGGACCCAGCAAAAGGCGACCTCAGTACCCCAACACTGCAGCCGACACAGATGAGCAAAAATGCCAAACAAGTATGGATGGGAAATCTCTCTACCCCGCAGAGCCTGTAAGGCCGAAAGCGAGTCTGAGACTATAAGAGCTCGCGTCAGTCTCTTGCTCTGGACAACGCCAAGAGCGGCCTCTAGTGCACTAAGCTCTGCGGAGTAGATCGAAGTCCCATCCGGAAGGCGAAAGTAAAGGCGCCTACACACGTTACGTTTTTCAAGCTGGTTTTGCTCCCGATCCGGCTGACCGTGCGTGTAAAAAGCGGGTTGACAGCCACACGCAACGATTACACCCACACCGCAAACTGGAGCGATAGCGAAGCAAAGTCAGAATTTAGAGTTACGTCCCTTTCATGAGACTATGACAACAGACGCTTCGTGTAGGCTGCAGCTCAATCAATGCGAAGACGCAACGATAAAATTCGATCCGCAGACAGATGCTTTTGGCGTGTAGATGAATGTGTGTGACCTGCATTGCGAATTGTAAAATGTACCATCTTCCACGAACTATTCATGCATTCAACATACAGCTTTGATCCCTCCAGGTTTACTGGAGGTCCTACAATCTTTATCTGTCTGTCTGTCTGTCTGACTGTGTGTCTGTCCCGACTCCACGGCCTATATCTCAAAAACTACTGGACGGATTTCCTTGAGATTTTGCACACTGACTGGAAGTTCGGTCCCATTCAATATTATCAAATTTTCAGAATCGAGGTTTGAAAAGAAAGTGACTTTTTTACATTTTGGTGTTGCAATGAAAACGATTCAACAGACTCCATTTGCAAAATCTGTGACGTGATCATTTGACGTCGAATAACGTGACGTCATTTGCGAGGAGATTTTTGAGAAGGGTGAATAGAATAGAATAGAATAGAATTCTTCGGCTTGCTTAGGCGTCCAGGGCCTATCGCCGATTCTGGTAGTTCTCTGGCTGTATTTTTATTGTTCTTGGCCCGTATTCACGACGGCGATTTATCTTTTTAACACTCGATTTATCTCCTATCCCCGATTTATCTTGACTTCGGTTTAAATTCTCCTATTCATGACGGCGATTTAGCCCTAAACTCGCGTCAAAGCAGAGTGTTAAACTATTCTCCCGAAGTCGGCAAGATAAATAGATAAACCGGGGTTATCGAGAGAGGCAAGATGGCAGCGATTGTGCTTAAGAAACGAATTCATGACAATCTGTTAAGGAAAAACCGAGTATTCCGAGACCGAAGGCACCCGTTAGAAGTATTTAATGATGAAGAGGTGTTCAGAAAGTTTCGATTCCATCGAAAGGAAATCTTGGCCATCACCGACGAGATCCATAAAGAAATCAGTCGAACCCAGAATTATTCAAAGGCACAGCAACCGAAAGAATGACGTCGTCAGGCACTTATGACGCTATCACGCATTTTGCACGTGTTAACTCTACACATTCTTTCATAGACAATCTACACTCACAAACACAAGTAATCATACACGTTCTTTGCTACATGAACAAAGTTACAAACCACCTCCACATTCTTCCACGTTCGCAAGCACGTCTACTTCACATTCTTCCTCAACACCAGCCTCACGCCCGTCCTGCAAGTCCTTCTTGCGCTTAGATTTTATGTAAGCGGCGCATTTCAGGACCAACACACTCATTTCGGTTTCACTGAAGTTTTTTGCCCTTGCCTTTCTCTCTTTTTTCTTGCTAGCCATTTTTTCTATCTACTCCACGTATTTAGATATAGATCAGTGTCTACGCGAAGAAAACACAACGTAACCACGGAAATGAATAACAACAAACGTGTGTGCGCATGCGTACATGAGGTCAAGGTCGTCTGAGTTGACCGAGACCAAGATTTAGCAAAACCCGCGTTATTTTCGCGTCGTGAATAGGGATTTATCCTAGCACCTAAACTCGCAATAGCTAAATCGGGTTTAGAGATAAATCGGTGTTAAAATAAATCGCCGTCGTGAATACGGGCCCTTATGGATACTAGCTGGTCTTTTACCAGGCCTAGTCTATAACACTTGTGAGATAAAGAAAAAGAGAGAAAAAAAGGCCTAATTGCTGTGCATCATCTGCGCCAGTGGTTCCTCCAGCTTGAACATATATCCTTGTAGATGCTTGTCCACTCTGTTCTTGAACGAGTTCAGGCTCGGTGCCTCGACTACGCTATTCGGGAGGCTGTTCCACATGTTGATAACTCGCTGGGTGAAGAAATGCTGTCGTAAAGCCGTATTGCATCGGTTTTTCTTGAGCTTGTAGGCGTGACCTCTTGTGACACTATTGTCATCGCAGGAAAACAGATTCTCTCCAATCTGGTACATGCCGTGCGTATACTTGTACACTTCTATTAGGTCACCTCTAGTTCTTCTGTAGCACAGACTAGGGAGCCTCATCTTGACAAGTCTTTGTTCATATGTGAATTTGGAGAACATTGGTGAAGGAGAAAGAAAGATTTTTTACGATGCGGGTCGTTTGTATCCTGGACGTTTTGTACCTAGTCGTTTCGTCTGCAACTCGCACTTACGTTATGGTCGAAGTAGATTGATGTTTACTTCGTCCGCTGAACGCTGTCAAGACTAATGCTCGAATGAATGAAGTATGATTTCATAATTTTTCCGGATTAATACAAATGTATATCAAATACATCAGTTCAATTTAATCGAGTCAATTAATCGAGTACATGTCCACTAGGTGAAAAATGTGTTGAGTGGAACGCAAGTCAGAAAAGTTACACTTGCAGTCTAAACAACAAAATTTGAATACAGTGTTTGTATTGAAAAATCAGGTCAATCTTTTCGTCGTTTGGTTCCACGACAAGAGTATGAAATCTTGTTTCCAGCGAGATTAGGAGCTTCTGCAAACAGAGGGTGAAAAGGGCAGGATTCTAACGCACTTTAGCCAGGCACTCACGAGCCATGAAAATAGACGCCGACACGTGACCCAGATTCTCGCACTCAGCTGCGCAAAGTTTGTGCTCTGTGTGATTCGGGTGTAATACTGCCAATAAACGTCGTTAAGCTTTAAGATTACACCCGAATCACACGGACCGTTAAGGTGCATGGAGTACAGTACCGGTCAAGAGTCACAACAACCACCGACACCGACCATTTCAGCCTTCTTCATGATGCGTTAGAATCCTGCCGTTGTCGTGGTGAACATGGCTGACAACGGTCAGAATGATTACTTGCTTGGTTTTTTCCTTGTCAAAACTTGTTATACCGTCAGATTGTTACCACCATCAGATTTTCTGCAACTTTTCGAAGCGAATCTAGCCTAAAAACCTACCAGTTATGAATCGTGTTAACAGGATTGACTCGTTGCTTGTAGAATGACGGTACTCGGTAGCAGTACCACACACGGTGTGTGCGTGAATCACTGAATGAGTACGAATGCACATGTCTGGGTTGAACATCTATAATACACTTCCTCCTCTGTGTGACTGTGTGAGTGTTAATTCAGCGTCTATGACATGCCAAAGGAAAGCAAAACATGTCATAATAGGAGCTTCCTGAACCTATCCATCATGTTTAAAATATATGGTTGCTTGTTCCTGGGCCGATAGCTTAGAAATGGATTTACATGCTTTACAAACACTCCGTCATAGCAATTCTCTAATGGCTCAGCTGGTAGAGCGTTCGACTCTTGGTCATGCATGACCAGGTTTGATTCTGCGATGAAACTTTTTTTTTTTCTTCTCTTTTTTCGAGAGGTTGTGGTTTTTTTGTGTTTTTATGTGTGTGTGTGTTTTCCCCCTCTTTTCTCGAGAGGTTGCGGGTTCGAACCCGATCTTTTTTTAAATGCCAAAACCTGGAGGTTCAGCGCCAGCGGTTTTTATAAATTAATGCCAACACTCGCTTTCGACATGAAGGCTGTAGCTGCCTGGGCCCTGGCGAAGCCTCAACGATAAAAGTCGATCCGCGGACATGCTTTCTCGGCGTGTAGGTGAATGCGTTTGACCTGCATCGCGAATTGTACAATGTACCATCTTCCACGAACTATTCATGCATTCAACATACAGCTTTGATGAATTAATGCCAACACTCGCTTTTGACGTGAAGGCTGTAGCTGCCTGGCGAAGCCTCAACGATAAAAGTCGATCCGCGGACATGCTTTCTCGGCGTGTAGGTGAATGCGTTTGACCTGCATTGCGAATTGTACAATGTACCAGCTTTCACGAACTATTCATGCATTCAACATACAGCTTTGATAAATTAATGCTGTTCATGGCTTACATTTTCTTTGGATGGGCTTTTAGTATCCCCAAATACACCTTTTTATGTGCAAAGCGAGGACAGCGTCAGCCATTAAAATTGGCGACTAGTCGCCAGAACGCGAGATCTCGCGTCGCCGGGCATGTGAACCGGTCCGGACGGGGTCGAAAAATAGAGCCAGCCCTAGTCACAAGAACCGTGCCGGTGTCACAGCGCCGAAGGTGATTTCATCGCGCATGGTTCTGCGCATGCCCCGAAACCGGAAGTGACGTATTTTGTACGTTCGGCGATGCCTATAAGCATCGCGAATCGTTATGCATCGCGCCTGGTAAACGTTAATTTTCAGTGTTCTCTGGAGCTTAAACATGGATATCCAATGCGAATTAGGCACTCTAGAGGCCCCTCCAGTTGCAATGTGTTCATTTATTGACCGAAAAACACAAAATCTAACCCACAATTATTAAATTAGGGCTGAGAACTACCGTTTGTTTACATTAGATACGCCATGGCAGATAACTGGTAAACCAGTGCAGGAAACTTGAAGTCAACAAGTAAATACAGTTACTATACAGCCCTTTATTATGATTTATTTGAATAGAAATAAACATACATGTTTTCATCAACATACAACAAGAGTTGAACTGAGGCAAATGTTACCTTGTTCTGCGTATCTGGTAGCACGACGAGCGACTTTTCTGCCTGTATCAGCTGTCCAGGCAGGGGAAGTGCCATTCTTTCGGTGGCTGAAATGCTGCAGAACCTCTGACACTTCTGAGATAAACTTGTCCACTTCTTGATTGAACTGTTCATTGGAAAGTACGTTTTTTTCGTTTTTTTCTTCGTCCTCTCACTTGCCGCCATCTTGTTAACTTTAGTCTCGCGGCACATCACCTTTGAACGAGGCGCGATACACGCGTCACTTCCGGTTTTGACGCATGCGCAGAACCAAAGAGTATGATTTACCAACGGCGTCGGCACACCTGATTAGTCCACGGTTTCGATTTTTGACCGGATCGGCAGCAAAACCGGGGGACAACCGGTACGTGTGTAGGCGCCTTAAAAGACTGAGTAGCGGGCGACAAAAGCTGCCGCCACACGATCCCTGTCTTTCGAACCATCTGTATACAATCGGTAAAAATCTCTGTAATAGAATAACATTTCCCGAAATTCACTCTTATAAATGTGAGGGAGGGCAGCACTCTTGATAAATCTCGTCAATTGTAATAAAACAAGAGGCTCAGGCATGAGCCATGGCGGTGACATATACAAAGGATAGGTAAACATTTTGTCCAACCGAATGTTTGCCGCCGCGATATCCTCCTCAACTCGTAACCCCAACGGGGGGATACAGTTGGGCTTGGCCGCGAACAGAAGCGGAAACTTCGGCCGGACAACACACGGATAAGTGGGATTGGTCGGGTTAGAACTGACACGAAGTACGTACTGTAACGCAAGCTTGGGCCTACGTAAGCTAAGTAGAGGCTCGCGTGCCTCCGCATACAAACTCTCCACAGGAGAGGTGCGGAAGGCACCGAGGACAGAGCGTAAAACCCTGATGGTGTATTGGGTCAAGCATCGACAAGTACGACTTGCGAGCCGACCCATACACAAAACAACCGTAATATAGTTTGGAGCGCACCAATGCACGATAAAGTAGTAGTAAAACACTGCTACCATCTCCCCAGTGGGAGTGAGCAACTACTCGAAGTAGGTTGAGTGCCCTGGTACACTTCACACGTAAATATTTTATATGTGGTATAAAAGTTAAACGTCTGTCGAAGAGGATTCCAACAAACTTGGTCTCCTCCACGACAGGCAAAGGGAATGCATCTAGAAACAAAACGGGATCAGGGTGTAATCTGCGACATGCACAAAAATGCATACACACAGTTTTTGATGACGAAAATTTAAAACCGTGCGAACCCGACCAATCCACAAGACGATTGAGAGACAGTTGCAACTGCCTCTCTATAAGATCCATGCTCTTGGCATGGCAAACAATTAAAAAATCATCTAAGTCCAAGGCCAGAGAAGGGGAACAGAGACTGAGGTCGATGGCGGTAAATGACCCAGAAGCTGGATGGAGATAAGTAGACTGCTTAGTGTTAAAAAGATATGTCATTATCATAAATAAACTTTTCTAATAGTTTGCCACGATTATCAGTGATATGACCGCCCCACAAGGGGTTATGGCCATTAAAATCCCCAAGTAATAGAAAAGGTGGTGGTAACTGTTTAATCAAGTCTTCTAAATCAGAACGACTTAAAGAGGAGCTGGGAGGGACATAAATGGAACACATGGTGATGGGTCTATGAAGTGTCACCCGCACAGCCACTGCCTGCAGTGGAGTGGACAGGGAGACAAGACCGTGAGAAACATTTCCCACCAGAACACACCCCACCCACAGCTCTGTCCGAAGAAGACGAAAAGGTAGTAAAACCACAAACAGAGACTTTATCACACGATTGTACAATAGTCTCTTGCAAACAAAGAACAAGGGGATTAACTAACGATATAAGGAGTAAAATCTCCTCAAAATTCGCCCTCAAACCTCGACAGTTCCACTGAACAACAGTACTCATTTCTTTCTAGAGGAGTGGATGTGGCTCTGTGAAACCTGAGAGACAGGATCTCCCGTCACCATGTTCTCAGAGGCCTGCAGCGCACTAAACCGATTGTGCTGCTGCACAGGGTCTCGCTCCCCCTTCGAAAGCCGGTGTTTCATCGGTGGAGCTCGCTTCTCCAACTTCTGAGGCGCCTTGGTCAGCAGCCGAGACGTCTCAGGTGGCTTCGAGACCTTCCTGAGCGTTTCACCAGAAGTCGTCTGGACAGCAGCAGACACCGACAGACACAGCTTTTGGCTTGTCGCCCTTCAGCCCCGTGACCGTCGTCTGGCAAGCCACAGACTCAACCGACTTCACCGCAGAGGCATACGACGGGCCAGATGGAGGCCTCGTCGAAGCCTCCACAAGTCGTCGCGCCTCTGGGAATAAAATGCCCTTGGTGACTCTCACCCTCTGGATCTCTCTCTGATGCTGCCACTTGAGACAATTGCGAGAGAAAGACGGGTGAGAGCCAGAGCAATTGGCACACTTCGGGGTATTTCGGCAGCCATCGTCAGAATGGTCATCACCACCGCATCGCCCACAGCTGGCAGTGCGACTGCAAGAGTCTTGGTGATGACCAAACTGCTGATACTTGAAGCAGCGCAGTGGGTTAGGGATGAACGGATCAACTGCAACGCGAAGGTAGCCGGCCTTCACGAAGGAAGGATGAGTGGGGGTATTAAAGGTCAACAGGATCGTGTTGGTGGGCTTGACCACACCATCACGCCTGGCTGTCAACCTTCGGACACCCCTCACTTCCTGGTCCGACAGGCCTTCCAGGATTTCGTCTTCAGTAAGGTCAGCAAGGTCATGGCATCGAATGATTCCTTTGCATGAGTTAAGACTAGTGTGAGGCTCGACTTTCACTTGTACGTTGGCGAAGGTGGACGCCTTCAGCAGGTTTAGAGCGTGGGCCTTCTTGGTTATTTCCACAAGAAGGTCACCACTCCTGAGCTTCTTCGTCTGCTTGGGCTCGCCAGCAATGCCCTGAATGGCCTTTGCAATGGCAAATGGGGATACTTTGCTCAGAGGGTTGTTCTGCTTAACGGAACGAACAAGCAAAAATCGAGGCCAGCTGTCGTCATCTAAGTGGGCAGGAGAGTCAGAGAGGCTCTCCGAACTGGAGGAGAACTCTTTGTCGTTTTGAAGGGTGATTTTTTCTCTTGGTAGTTTCCATGATTTAATGATTATCCCCGGCACTCCCCACCCACCATGGAGTCCAACAAGGGGACACGGTCAGCGTGGATGACCAGCGCGTCGCCGTGCCAGAGCTATGCCGGGGATAT
>JAWQFJ010000267.1:36164-83664 GCA_034096865.1 Theodoxus fluviatilis | reverse complement strand
GTGTCCACTCATGCCAAGACCATTGCCAACCTGTTAGTCACCTTTGTCCAGGCAGTGCGAAAGCCTGGTGCCAGAATGAGTTGACCCGGAACAGTGACGTTGGGTCAGTGCTGGATGCAGTGTAATGAGGCACGGACTAGACAGTTCTGACTACCCAAAATCAGTTGTGTGGGTGAAGTGTGTTGTACTTGTGTGTTGTACAAGTGTGTTGTACTTGTGTGTTGTACTTGTGTGTTGTACTTGTGTGTTGTACTTGTGTGTTGTACAAGTGTGTTGTACTTGTGTGTTGTACTTGTGTGTTGTACAAGTGTGTTGTACTTGTGTGTTGTACAAGTGGGTTGTACTTGTGTGTTGTACAAGTGGGTTGTACTTGTGTGTTGTACAAGTGTGTTGTACTTGTGTGTTGTACAAGTGGGTTGTACTTGTGTGTTGTACAAGTATGTTGTACTTGTGTGTGATGTTGCTGTGTGACTCCAGTGAGAAGGGATGACAAATGGATAGAGAAGAACCAGATGCCTTTTGGAGAAGAACTCTCCTGTGCCCCAAGTCCTTGCTGATGGAATGAGACTGTTCAAGTGTCTCTTATAGGTGGAGCAGTCCTTGAAATGGACAGCCTGGATCCTGACCTTCCCGCATGATCCATGCTCCCATCTGTGCTGACAGCATGGCAGAGTTGTCACTCTGCTTTTCTTGACTCAACAACTGGCAACTGAGGCAGGATGCCTCCTCCTCAGCTGGACTCCATGGCCACAGAGCATTGAGGGCTGCTCCTACAGCCTTACCATGAGTGTTCCCATGCAGCAAGTGCCACCAAGTCTTGGTATTGTGGCAGCAACTGGCAGCCCAGTTAGAAGGTGACACTTGTGCAGTGTTTCAGTGTTCTTCTGCATGGGCACAGTGAGTTAACGGTGCATCTCACACCATAGAGTGTTTTTCATTCTTGGTGCATGATTCTGGACGACTTGCACCTGACACGTCACTGTTCATTTTAGGGAATGGTAAATGTTGGTAATGTTCTGTAGAACTGCCTGTTGAGCAAGATCCTGTGATATATGGTGTCTACCAACAATTGCATCTAAGTTATTTGCTAGTTGTTAGTTATTACATCAGAAACAGTGCCATTGTATGATATGTAAATAGTGCACAGGTTGTCTGCGAGGTTTCACACAAGATGGGGTTCACTAAAATATGCTTGTTTTCTGCCCGTCCGGACAGATTGGCTTGGCTTGGCTTGGCTTGGCTTGGTGAGAGATAATGTGTTAAAGTATCACAGTTCCCTGCTAGAAGTGATGTGCAGTGGAGTATGCTGTCTGCAAGCATGAAGACTGCCTGGTCTTTAACAAAGTTTGCAGAGTAAAACAGCTATGCCTCTTCATGGGGTGAGCTGTAACACTGTTCTCGTAGTACTGGGCAGTGGGAGCCAAAAATAAACTGAAAAAAGAACGCCAAAACCTGTCTTGCGCTGTTTTGTGCCTCGTTTTTTGCATCTTTCACACCTGAATGAACTGCTGCACTTCTCTGAGGAACAAGTGCGTGATGTCATCAGACCTTGGCAATGTCATTTTGACAGTTGGGTACTGACAATTGGCACTACCAACTCTGCAATCAGCACTGCCAGCCCTAAAAACTGAGGAAGAGGGAGGGATCTCGAGAGAGAGAGGAGGGGGGGGGGGGGGGTCGGGAAGATGGAGAGTGGGATAGAGAGTTACTGTTACAGGACCAGTACTCTGATTAACTAATGGGTTGTCTAGGGAAACATGATACCATCCTGTAACATTTACCCATCTTCCCTGCTGTTAAGGACGAACTAGACAACAGAGAAAATTAGAATAGACATCCACAATTCAACTGACTTTACTAATGATTAAAAAAATAGATAATGGTTGCTAAATAATCACTCAATCCTAACTTAGCCAGCCAGCCAATACTAAAACATTTAACTTATCTGGGAAGAGAGAGTTCAAGACTGCTGAAGGGGTCAGGACCGTTGACCCTGGCGGTGGTTGTTCTACGGGTGAGGTGACGACTGACACAAGGTGTGGGTCTTGGGAGAAGGGAGGGTTCGGACGGCATCATCCTGGGTCATTAAAGGAGGCCAGGACCACTCGGAACTGGAGTCCATCAGATTTAGAGGGCAGACGTCAATCGTTCTTCAAGTATGGGCATGACGTTTGTCACTGTAGGCCAGCCAACATTGTGCCGATTCAACACTCAAAGTCTCCACCAAGAGTTGTGTCTGATAAGGGAGGCTCAGACATTCCATCCTTGAAGCAAATCACATCATTCTGAGATAGGGGATCGTTTCAATTCCATCTGTCTTGTTTCACTCGCGTTCAACGCCCCAACCTCTCGCCCGAGACCAATCTCGTCCCTCTCTCTCCAAAAATCATTGCGCCGTCCAGAACTGAATATGACACCGTCAAGCACTGTATGACGTAATCAATGCCAAAGTTTTGTCAAAGTCAAATCATTCTCATTTAGCCTGTCCACCGTCTCACCACAACAAACTACTTTCTAGGCATGGCTGGTTCTCTAATAACTACATTTATTTGAGGCCTGGCTGGCTTCTACATTCTTAAGTGTCCATTATTTAACACATGCATAAACATGCAACTCATAACAGTATACAGTAGTATAATAGTTCATCATCTGAACTCACACAGAAAACAGGGAGAAAGGATCACTTTAATGTACACACAAGTAAATCTGTAACCTTGATTCCACTTGTGTTCAAT
This sequence comes from Theodoxus fluviatilis, assembly GCA_034096865.1. NCBI lineage: Eukaryota > Metazoa > Mollusca > Gastropoda > Cycloneritida > Neritidae > Theodoxus > Theodoxus fluviatilis. Next base: position 80,929 of record JAWQFJ010000267.1, on the reverse strand, counting down.
TCTTACTAATGCGGAAAGGACGTACCATCACAGTTACACACTATAGCCTCAGCTAAATATGACATTTGGCACAGCAGTCAACCTGACCACATGAAACATCACCATGTACACAATTTAATCATCTGAAACAGGTTTTTTTCTGAGTCAAACAGTCTTTATTGTTTTAAAATGTCGTTACAACTAGCCATAGGTCACACTGTCGGATGGTCTGAAAGAAGAAACTGCATGCCCTTGGTGTATTCCTCGCTGATTATTTACAGGAACTTCCCAACCCTTCAAACTTGTTTAGAATATACACCAGTTCCTGCCAGCCAACCCCCTAGTGCTCTCCCCTCTTGCATGAGTACACGGTCAGCCCCTCAGCCTCTACTCGCCTGTTGAAACCATGTCTTTAGACAGGCGGAGATGGGCGAGCATGCTTTGGGGTTGGACGATGTGCGAGGTGCAGTGCCGTGGTTCTATCCCTGGGACAGAGAAATCTGGGTTTATTAAACTATCGTGACAATGTGGAATGTTATATTGGGTGCAACCTTGTGTCGTTAGCTTTGGTTTAAACGTCTACAACGGGCCAAAGCAAAAAGACAAAAAGTATGGCACCCATTTATCGAGCTAGAAGAATTGACGGTTCAACCAGAAAAAATAATGGTTTAATCAGAAAAACAAATATTTGTCACAAAAAATAATTTAATCACCAGAAAATAAATTGATCACCAGAAAAACAACTGATTTACCAGAAAAACAACTGATTTACCAGATTAAAAATTAAACTTGCAGAAGAAAAAATACTCAGCAGAAAAATATATGCTTTTTGCAGAACATTATATGCTTTTTGCAGAACATTAGATACATTTTACTAGATAAATAAATTATTGTTACCTGTCTTCAGTTTTACACACCTCTGTATGTCTGGACCACACATTCATCACAACTCAAGCATATACTCACTCACTGTTCACATCAAATTGAATGGAGTCTTACTCAGTCCCTGTTCAAATTCATTTTTATAGAGATGATATCTTTCCCATTGCACAACTGACTGTCATATGGATATGGAGGAATTTGAAACAATTGCTCCCTTTGTCGATGACGAATTGGCTTCAAGTTCAGATGGGGAACCTCCTCCACCAAAACGGCGCCGGGGATGTGCAAAAGAATGGACAAAGAAGAAGGAGTTTGCAACGCCGGATGACGTTGAAAAGGTGAGGAAGCCTAAGGATTTTTACCATTCGCACATAACCCCCACCCTCTCCATCTCCGATGTTTGGAAGAAAAAGTCTTTACTAAAAGCACTAGCATTGCATATTGACACGAAAAAAGCGTGATGTGGATATTTACACATTGCTTGTTGTATGTGTCAGGAGGGCTGGGTGGTTGTTAAGACCACAAACACGTTGGATGGCAAGAAGGTGTATCACAAATGCAAGGAGAGACGGAATTGCCCAGCTGAGATGTTTTTGCTGTATCGGACTGAGGATCTGGCAGCAGGTCAGTATACAAGTGGAGAGCATCATCATACAGAGGACGGAAAGAAGGAACGCGGAATTCACCCCAAAACTAAAAATGACATCGATTCTCTCTACAAAGACGAAGTGAAAAAACCAAGAGCAATTCTTGCAGCTTTGCGCAACAGAGGCTGTACTTCCATTCCATCCAACACACAGCTGGCGAACTATCTGGCTGCAATGAAATTGCGTCAACATGGCAAATACACAATTTATCTTGGAGAACTGGCAGCATGGGCAAAGCAACGGATGTCTGTTCCTACAGATGAGGATCAAGCATTTGTCTGTGGATTTGATTGCGACTACGAAGCTCCGGCTTTCAGATTGTCTCTCCACTCCCCGCCTGCTGAGACTTGAGAAACCACCAATGTTCATGCTGATGCCACTTACAAACTTATCTGGCAAGGATATCCGGTTTTGATCCTGGAGTTTTCCGATGCCGACAGAAAGATGCATCCTATGGGAGTGGCAATCACAGTCAATGAAACAAAGAAGGATTTTGAATATTTGTTTTCCACCATTGCACATGGTGTGAGCCTTGTTACATCAGACAAAGTCACATTTGCCCCGACTCACCTCATCTCTGATGCTGCTCATGCAATCAAGAATGGGTTTGCCTTGGCCTTCGGCACTGCACCAGAAAAGACCACAATGTGCTGCGCACATGTTGTGATGAACATGGATAAGAAGCTACACCTGATCAAGGACAAGAAAGTACGCGCAGAAGTTCGAAATGACATCATTCAGCTCCAGCTATGTCCCAATGAAGACGCCTTCTTGCATGCTTCGAGTTTGTTTCTGCAAAAATGGGAATCGCCTGACCATGATACGCAGTCTTTCTTGGACTTCTTTCGGGGCTCCTGGATTGACGATAACAACTCATGGTATGAGGGATACGCTCCTGAGCATCCTTCCACCAACAATGGATTGGAGGCCATCAATCAGACCATCAAATGGCAAAACACATTCCGTGAACGCCTACAACTGTCCCGTTTTTTGGCTGTGGTGGAATGTGACATGCTACTGAACTGGTCTCGGGAGCGGGACCACACTCAGCAAGCCCACAAGTCTGTTTCCAAGAAACCAGAGAGATCACTGGAGGTGTGGACGGCTGCCTTCCAATGGGCATCCTCCTCAGCTAAATCACTGAAAGCTGAGAGTCATGTCTTTGTTGTCTGATGAAGGGCAGCCCGCCCTCAAAGAAGAAGCAGTCAAAGAACAGCTGGAACAGTTCGAAACAGCTTCATGGTCCACATTCGAAGCCTACAAGCAAAGTCGCAATTCGGTGTGGAAACTGCAGATTTGTGAGGCTGACGGAGTCTGTAGAATTTTGGATTGTAACTGCCCACGGCACATGAAGTCCAACATCTGCAAGCATTCCCTTGGAATGGAGATCCGGATGAGGATCTCAGAAGCTCCAGAAGAGGCTAAATCAATTCCTTTGGGGCAAAAAAGGAAACTGGGACGCCCAAAACAAGCGAAACAAGTAGAAAGCATGTCTTAAAAAAGCAACAACAAACAAACAAACAAAACAAAAGGCTGAAGTGTTCAACTGTCCATTAAAATGCATTTTTATGTTCTTATTTTCATCTATTTTGTGGTTAAAATGTTCATAAAAAAGGCTAAATGTCAAGCAAATGCATTTCGATTTTCTGATATTAATATATTTTTGTGGTAATCCTTTTTTTCTGATGAACAATTTTGTGGTAAAACCATTATATTTTCTGGGAAAACCATTTATTCTTCTGGCAAATGCATTATTTATTCTTCTGGTAAATGTATTTATTTTTCTGCTAAAATAAATTATTTTTCTGATTTCTGTTTTCTGGCTGAATCATTTATTTTTCTGGTAAAACCATCTTTTTTTGTGCCAATAATACTATCCGAAAAAAAGTATTTTCAGGAACTTCCCAACCTTCAAACTTGTTTAGAATATTCCTCGCTGATTCAGTCTTGCTGCCGTGATCTAGTTCGCTCACGGTGGCATTCACTGAATCCAGCGCTCTCCTGTTCAGCATTCGCGCTGAAGAAGGCTGCAGGATAGTGGCCATAAGCTACGCAGTGAGTAGTATTTCGATCCTTTCTGAGGCGAAAGTTTAGTACCGGTAGTCATTAACAATTTTCCCTCCAAACCATGAATTGACCTTAGCTGGGAGTGTGAAAGATTGCCAGTTATTTCTAGCAACCATTCTTAATCGGGTTGCAAAACTGTCCTGAAATTTGTGAAAATCGAAAATTCGTAACTTTCTCGGCAGACTAGTATCAAAGACTTTGCTAGTACATGTACTAGTATGATACAAAAAATAGCCAAGTTGTTTTCAATTATTAGTGCGAGTGCCAATGAATTTGGTGAAAACAGGGGAATGGATATAATGTCCCACCACCGGATGTCCCACCAGTAATTCCTTCCCCATTTCGCATGTAAGTCCAACTGAAGACATCTGAAACTTTTTGTAAGTGAAGAGGTAAGGCTCTGTGGCCAAGTGGTTAGCGCACTGGACCTACAGTCGCTTGCGGCCAGTGGGTGCTGCGTTCGAAGCTGCGCTGTCCCAAGAGTCCCACCCAGGACTGAAACCGGCGGGTACCTCGCAGGAGTACCAAGCACACGCCTTCCCTACTCCTCCCCAAACGGCCCTCTTCAGGGCTACCAAACAGCCCTGTCACATTAAAAATCCGAATCTAAAAATACATCCAAACAAGAGACATAAATAGATCTGGAAATCCCAAAGTAAGGGGCGCAACTGTGTGTGACTGCTCCTTCATCCGACCAAGAGACATAAATAGATCTGGAAATCCCAAAGCAAGGTACGCAACTATGTGTGACTGCTGCTGTCCCGCTATCCCCCCACCCCCATCACGTCCCCCCCACCCCACCCCCTGTCTCTCTTCCTCCAAGCCCTTCTCTCGCACTGCGAGAGTATTTGTGTGTTCGGTGAGTGTGCCTAGATTTGCACACCCTTTCCACCCTCTCTGAGCAGTTCATGAGGCGCAGCTTTTGTTACACTCTTGTGGTACCTGGTAAACTGGCTAGTAGATGAGGTTCTATACTTAGTATTGTTGTCAACATGAGGGATTTGCATAAAAACAGCATTTATGCTCTTGTAGATTACTCTTGTATATTGCAAATGTACTGTCATTAGAGAAACAGAAACCAAGTCACTGGTTCATCTCTGAAGTATTGGATGTACTTTCTGCTGACACCAGGCAAGAAAGAAAAAAGCAAACACATGTACCTGCAAAAGCAGTGACATGCACATCCTTCATATAAAAAAACTGGAAAAATACCCACCGTATACAATACCTGTAGGGCTTATAGTATGGCAGTATTAACAAGGAACACACAGAGACAGGAGCATAACACAATGGTGCCTTTGAAGACTGCAAATTTATTAACCACCAACATGACAGTTAACACACAGGCAGATTTACATGTGAACACTGTCACGAGCGTTTTACTTCCCGGACATAGAACCAAGAAGGAATAATTCGGTCAATATATACCTAATATAAAACAGTACACAAAAGGAAAATGTGTGTGTGTGTGTGTGTTTTTGTGTGTGAGTGTGTGTATGTGTGTGTGTGTGTGTGTATGTGTTTGTGTATGCGAGTGAGTATGCATGTGTGTGTGTGTGTGTGTGTGTGTATGTGTTTGCGCGCACCGGAAACAGGTCTTTCTCGAGCAGGCGTCAGTGGGAACTGTCCGAATGGCACTTTGGTCCCCAGCAATCTCTTGGATGTCCACGAGCTGCCGCTCTGCATCCAACTTGGTGACTCTAAAATGCAAAGGTTACAATAGAATGAAAAAATTTGTACAACTCCTTGTGTATAAATACATATATATTTTCCTTCATACTAGCGGGAGTATGATTTTGTACAACAACTACAAACAAACAAAATCTTACCAGCAAAGGTCAAGGGTGACAATCAATTATCACCAACAATCCCTTTTCCGACATTTTATGAACACACAAGTCCTTCACTCATCAGCAATGTACAGACTGAGGTAGATCTCTATTTCTAAAAGAGGTAATTGAAAACTTCTGGTTTACATGTATGGCCTCCATTGCGCCCCCCCTTCCTCGTGCCTTCCTCATGTTCTTCTTGAAGACTTGCTGGCCTTTATTAAGTGTGAAAGATTTCACTCCTTTCTTCTTTCTGGCTGCAAAGACAGCCTTGTCCTTTGCCCTGGTTTTGGCCTGGTTCTCCCTCACCTTTAAGAAATAGATGACACAGATGTAGCAAAAAGAGGCAATGTCAACGCATAATGTATGAAATAGAAAATATTGAAATACAGCATCATAACATCTTTATCATCATGTGACTTAGCATTGTTGCTTGCACCCTGCCGTCAAATCCTCTTCCTTGGGCAGTTTCTTGCAATTGTAGCCAAGCCATTTCCTAAACATGACGTCTGCCCTTGATGTATTGATAATCATTGCTTAGCAGGCAAAATAACCATAGTCTATAATGCTAATCACAAATTACAGCAAAACAGCAGCACTCTCTCAACATGACATGCGTGGACTCACTTTGGAAAATATCTGATCCATTTTGTGGGTCCTTTCTTCCACAAACTGGTCATACTGCTGTCCCGAAACTGAGGGAAGGACACACAACTCCTCCTCCTTGGCATCTTGCTCCTGTCAAAGAATTCACTTTGTAAAGTTTATGTCATGCTTGTTACTGAGCACCTCGGAGGAGTAGTGAAAGATAAGAAGTGATGGCGATTTGCAAAGAGATCACTTTTCTGAATTATTAACAGAAATGTTTGTTTTGCTGGAGATCACCTGACTTTGTGATAATACATGTGTGTACAATTAGCAAAGGCTTATAAGATAAAACACCATAACTGACACTACCAATTCAGGAACCAACTGAAGCAAAAAATATTGCTCTAGGTCTAAACACATATGAACACTTATGAACTCGGCCACAAATATCTGTAGAAGTCTTACTTTCGTGCGCAGGTTTGGATGTCTTGCAAAAAAGAGAAAGTAAGGGGAGAACTTGGTGGATGTCTGTGGCGAAAAGGCAATTTGGAGAAGAAGCTCATCCCAATTCTGGTTCTCCCCACACATCTTCCCCAGCTTCGTTTTGATGGTGGAGTTGGCCCTTTCAACCAAACCATTGCATTGAGGGTGGTAGGGTGTTGTGATGGACCTCGCAATGCCAAGTTTCTTGCAGAGGTCATCGTTAATCTGGGGAAAAGGAAGAAATTATGTACCGGTAAGGAATTAGTCAGTCTGTAAATCATCAAGATTTAAATTTTGACAACGCTACGTATGTCCCTGTCTCCTTCAAACATCGCAATATGGCAACAAGTAGAAGTTCTGGGCTTGTTGCTCAGGCAGTCTATTACGTTATTTCAACTCTCTCTTACTCCATGTGTGACATTCCATTTGAACATATGCAGAACAGACCTTGTTGCAAAACTCCCGGCCTTGGTCAGACAGGATTCGCTCTGGTGGGCCAAACCTGCAAAACACATACAGTCAGTGTCTACAATACATATGATGCTGTACTTTTCTTCCTTGTGGGTGTAGTTTATTGCCTTTGCGGTTTATTCCACATCCACCCCCTCCACATCTTTCATATTGATATAAGACTTCAATCTGCAAAGCTCCAAGTTATTCCATCTGTAGGGGCACATCAAAATGTTTTCAAGTGATATATTCAGAAATATATAATAAAAATTATATTGTAGTATTCCTACAGGTGGAGAATAACTACAAGAAAGCAAACACGAATGGCAAGGCATTTCCAGAGTTAGTAAACCTTTGTAGAACAGAGTGGGTGACTAAGGGTGTCAGCGTTATCCTTTATGATGCCACAGAAGGAAGTTTCCATCAATAAGCATTGTCTCATTGGCATGCTTTGTGTTTCTTTCCGATAAAAAAAGACAAGGACAAGCCACATTCTTAGCGTTATGGGTTATTAAATGCATCATACTTCATACTCTTGCACAATATTGTCAATATAGTAAAATTTACTGCAAGTGATACAAGGTTTGCTATTTATCGATAGTATCAATCGAAAGCATTAATTGAATATTTTTCCTTTCTGCTCCTTGCTGAGCTGTAGCACTGTAAGTTAAAAGTACAACTGACTGTCGCGAGCAGGAAGGGTATTGAAGGTTAATTTTATCGTTCATGTACTTGTGTGTGCGATTCTTGTCCTTGTTGGGTTTTTGTTTCTCTCTTTTTGGAGTGATCGGGAAATTGTGACGTCATCAGCTTCGAGTCGACGTCACTGGGTGCAGTCGGGTTTGAGAAGGGATTTGGCAGGACCGTTTGAGCGGTACGTGCCAACGAACCTAGAGTGGCTCGACTTCTGTCGGCCCAGAGCGTGGCTTGGCCTCTGTCAGCCCGGGGAAAAGATTTGGCGACTTTATTGTCGTTGTCGGCAAGCCGATCAGAATCAGCACCAGGGGAGGAACCGAGTTTCTTCCATGTAAGTATTTGTTGTGTGGAAATATCGTTGTGTAAGTTTTTCACTAGGTTGTTGGTTTGTTGTGCTAGGGGTGGGTGGGAAGTTGGAATAGGCAGTGGGATTTTTGGAACGGGGTGGTTCTTTTCATTCATTGCCGTGTTTTCCATTCTCGCCTCATTTGCATCATGTCATGATTCATGATAGAGTCGTTGTTGTTTTGATTTGATTTATGTGCATGTTGTTATGCCATGTAAGCTAATTCGGGCCGTTCAGGCCTGTGTGATTTGTCTTCATATCAGTCATCGTCCGAAAATCTCCGCTGCTCCCCATCGCCGTCGTCACTCTCCAAAGTTCGCTGCATCTCATCAACCTGGGCCACCTGGTCCAGAGGAGAAGTTGACGTTCCGGATTACGTCGAGAGTTGGAGAGTTCAAGAGATAAGTTTGACAGTGGAAGATGTTTTGGAACTGAAAGACGAGCAGGACAGTTGAAGAGACAGAGTTTGGACAGTTGTGAACAACAGTGGGGTTTTGTATTTGCATGCTGGACAGTTGTGAACAACAGTGGGGTTTTGTATTTGCATGCTGGACATTTGTGAACAACAGTGAGGGTTTGTATTTGCATGCTGGACAGTTGTGAACAACAGTGGGGTTTATGAATCATCTAGGAATCATTATCATTAATCACTTTCATTCCCATTTCATTTATTCTGCGGGGTGGGCAAGGGATTAATAAATATGTGTTTGTTCCAAAAGTTGTCTGTGAGTTCCTGACTCCCTCTGCATGAGAGGTTAAGGTCCTACCCAACGGGTGTGGGCGCGACACTGACCTGAGCACATACTCCTCAATTTGTGCTGCAGTGCTCACGGCCTCCTTTGATGGGAGAGCACATAAGTGCAGGAATTTGGAGAAATGGTCGATTATTGTCATTATGTATCGATTTCCCCTTGGAGTGGACTTCAAGGGGCCTGAAGCACAATTGCACGCACATACACAATGCAGAATACTTTATCGTCTCCGTTTCACTTCCAAACTTTCTGCCGGAACACTTAAAAGAATTACATTATAATTACATCAAAGACACAAATGCTTTACATACAAGACAACAATTTCTGAAAGAGTTAACAAATAGTTCGAAGAAATCCTGGAACTGGAACGTGTATATCCTGAACTCCTTGTCTGTACAAACACACACACACACACACACACACACACACACACACACACACACACAAACACACTCTATGCAAACACATAATGGAAACAAACCTCACCTCCTCTCCTGCCCACACACCCCAACCCACACCCCCTCCCCCCACTACCCTTTCAAAGAATACTTCTGACTGTTTCACTTTCTCTCTCCCACTGCTGTCGCGCCAACGTCACTTCCTTTTCCCTTTCTATTTGGGACTACCCTCATCAACCACTATTTACACTGGCTCTGCATACGGGTGCATTAACCTTTCATTAGTTTGGCAATACAATTTGTACTTACATCATACAGCAATATTAACAATGTCCTTTTTTTAAATCTCACGTAGAAGTTACATTACCAGTATTAGTTTTAGCAGCAGCAGTAGTTGTAGTAATACTATTAGTATTACGGGTGGTGGTAATAGTATTGAATATAAATGCATCGTAAATTTATATACTTTTACATATAAGAGCTATTTACAGATATATATGGATGACATATTTCAGAGAGAGAGAGAGAGAGAGAGAGAGAGAGAGAGAGAGAGAGAGAGAGAGAGAGAGAGAGAGAGAGAGAGAGAGAGAGAGAGAGAGAGAGAGAGAGAGAGAGAGAGAGAGCAGGGGGGGGGTTGGTGGTGATAGGTATCTTGATAGGTCAATGGACAGATAAATACACATATGGGTGGATAATTGAATTGAGAGATTACGGATAAATGGATGGATGGGTGGGTGGGGGGATGGATGGATGGACAGACACATAAAAATGACAGAGTTCCTTGCACCTCATAGGTTAGACATAACCTTTTTGGGATAAATCTGATCAGTTTCAGCTGCTGGACTTCTTACCAATGAGATCCATACATACAAGTTCCAAAGGCTTGTTTGTTACAATGGGTATCAGCTTAGGTGCCTGGGTTTCGACCTTTTCAAATCTCTGGCACTCAGAGCATGTAGACACCTGCGAGTATTGTTAAGAAAAAGAGTTACATGCTAATTGTAATATTCCACAGAAGCATGCATTGTTTGTCAGAACCGAAGAACGTTTTCTCTAGTGCAGCGACTTACTTCCATAGGGTGTGCAAATATGCTTTTCTTTTTCAGACATAGGACTACTACATAATACAACAGACTGGTTCAGTGGTTGATTATTAGGAGAAAACGAAAAAACCATAATGTCTATTTCAAGTTGGGCTAACTAAAACATGTGTCTACATTTAAGCTCAAAGCTTTTCCTTTTTCCTTCTTATTAGACCTAGAAGGAGTGCATGGCAAAGTGAAGGGGCAGCACAAACAAATGGCATGAGTTGATTCCTACTTTTAATCATTAATGTGACAGGAACTGTCTATCAAAACTGACAAGTCACTGAATGCTAAGCAACACTGAGAAAGAAACACTAAACAGTCTGTCAGACTTATTGTCATGAGTTACTTTGCCCTTACTTTGCCCAGACAACCACCCCTGTTAATCTATTTTTTAAGAGCTATTTTTAACTATAGCTCTTTCAGTACTTCTTTTGGCGAGTGCGATCGAATAACTCTATTGAGCAAACATTTCACATTACGTTGTAACCTTTGCACATGATGCATAGCAGAGAATTAATCAACACAAAGTTCTAGTCCCAACAGGTTTTGACTTACAAATGTCTTGATGTCCGCTGTCATTTCTGACCACTGGTAGTGCTGGGCAATCATCTTGCGTGTGCCGTTCATTCCACTATGCCCTCCTGGGAGACGACAGTGGAAGTCTTGCAGGATCTGTTGCCTCTTCTTCTTACACAAAACTACTTCTCGGGGGTTTTGTGGGTCGCTGATGTTGACGAGTGTGTCACCTGTTGCAGAAGACACACTCTCTAATTGAGAACATGGTGTGTGTAAAAACAACAAACACATCAAACATTCATTCACTGTTATTCGGCAGAGTACTTGTGTTTGTGTGTTCTATGGGGTGTTCATTTGTTTGTTTTTACTGATCTTTGCTGCAGCACAACTGCTGAGGGGCAATGGATTGCCTGAAGAGAAGTACATCATGCTGTATTCCTTAGAAGGACACATTTAAAACAAATTGTCTCCAGATTGCTTATGCCCACTTTGATAGAGGAGAGTTGCACAACACCAAAACATATTTGTTGAATTTGGCAGCCTTAAGCTTTTTCAGTTACTGTAAGTGTAACCAGAAATAATGCATACTGAGAAACTACACTACACAGAAGGCATACAAACCCTGGAGTACATGCTTCTTGGCATACTCTGCGATGCTCTTCTTGTCTAGTACACCCAGTCCTGGACGATACTCTCCTGTACTGAGAAAATGTTTCAGGCCCTCCATTCGCCTTTCAATTCTCTCGGCCATTTTCTTGAACAAGAAACCAAACAATTACATTTTCATTACTAAGTGACATCAGGTATGTACATGTATGATCACAGATATATAGCAACGGGGATTTTGATGCTAGACAATACCTAGGCGAGTAAATTCATTCCTTACTATTTAGCTTTTTAATACTCACTCAGTCATTTCCTTGTGATCAATGAGGACAATAAAGTATCTTCATCTTGTATCTTGTATCTTGTATTGTCGTGTTTGAAAATGGATTCTTTTAAGAATGAACGTCTAATAACCTATTACGACTTATGTTTATTAAAGTCTTTATCATCTCACCGTCACAAGAAATCCCCCTCAACAAACAGCCGATTTGAATCGGGTGTCTGCAGAATCTTCACCTTGCTGAAGGCGGCAGACTAAAGAAAGAAGAAGAAGGTATCTTCCCTACAGCAAAGATTTGCCTACAGTCCGAGTGGAGATGGATTTTTTTTCCTTCATTAGAGTTGTTTCCCTTGTCGAATTCGCGCCTGCCAAGAAAGCGCGTGCACAGACACTTGACTGTCCACAGATTGTGAGTTATGCCACAAACTGTTTTGAATGTATGACTAATTAACCGTGTACATCACATACTTCCCTAATCTAGCTTTTGTAACTCTGTTTTTCTTTTTTCTTTTTTGTCGAACTCCTGTGAGGTTTGTTGGCCTACCTGAGCTGAGGCTGAGGCTGAGTACTTCGTCGACGTCTCAGTGTTGATGCTTCATTACATTTCATGCACAAATCATTGCAAATGCAAGTAATCCCCAGTTGGTTGGGGTCAAAAATAGATCCATGACGTCTCTGTACGTGATGTGTTAAAATTGAACAACTGGAGAAATAGAGACTTGCTCTGGGTCGAACCATCTCTAGTCTTAGTAAGACCAAAGATCTTCAGGTGTAGACGGTCTTTGGTAAGAAAGACTCTTACTCTTTAGTGATGTCGCTATAATTTAATGTTTGTGTGCTCGTAAATGGGATTCCATCGTCACGTGTGGTAAGAATTAAAAATGCAAATTGCAATAAGAATGCGGATTTTGCTGAAGTCCACTGGCGAACGATAGCTAAGGCCAAAAAGCGTTTAGCGACATTTTGGTGAGAAACTGCATTCAGCTGGCTATGAAGGAAGAATCATAGGAAGCACACACATCACAAAGACCACACCAGCATGCTCTCCTCTCCCACAGCTTTCGTAAGTTTAACCGATTGGACGGATGGGGGTGGGTAGGCAGCACGGCGCAATTTCATACAGTGGAAAAACGATCAACTTACAGACTATCTACCACTCCTCAGGGGTTTTCTTCTGCTAGTGTGTTGGACTTCAGAACAGACATGATGCTCCCCACCCCCCACCCCCCACCCCCACCCCCCAACTACTTAACTTAAACTAGTTCTTACTCACTGTAACCAATTCTAGCATTTTTTAAAAACATTAATTCATTTTCATTCCATCTATTCATTTATTCATTCATTCATTGGAGAGATGTGACACAGTGGTTGCCTGTGGGGGGTTGATGTTGTGTAGGTAGAAGTCTGGAGATACAATATATCTCTTATGTCTTTCTGTGACAGGGAGGAGAACCATGCACTCTGGCAGTGAGGGGGCGGTGCTGCTGGTGGGGGAGGGAGACTTCTCCCTGACACTGGCACTGCTTTCCTGTGAGGGGGGACTCAGTCCAGCACAGGTGGTTGCCACAACAATGGAGTCTGAGGAAAGCCTTGGCAAGCATCAGTCTGCAGAGGACAACATCCATCAGCTGCTTGAAAAAGGTGGGAGCCTGGGCTGATCTGAATAATTTGTAGTGGCATCAGATGTGTGTGGTTGTGTGTGTGTGTGTGTGTGTGTGTGTGTGTGTGTGTGTGTGTGTGTGTGTGTGTGTGTGTGTGTGTGTGAGTAATTGATCCTTGGGCAATCTTTGCCTTCTTGTCTGTCAACTGGAATCAGCATTAGACTGTCCACTGTGTGTTGTAGTCAGTCTGACATACCTGACACTGTGTGATGTGTTCAAACAGGGGCCCGAGTGTTGTACAGAGTGGATGGCCGGGATCTACACAACTGCCCGGCTCTGGGAGGGATGCGCTTTGTCCGCATCATCTTCAACTTCCCCCATGTTGGCGGCAAGTCTGACCTGAAGAAAAACCGTGCTCTGCTCAATGAATTCTTTCAAAGGTAGGCCACGCTTTTTGTCTCATTGTGTCTGCAGGACGGCCTCTTCCCCTGTAGGCTGGTATAAAGAACACCCACTGTGTCTGCTTACATGATTCATGAAAGGTGAATAACCAGTGAAAGCAAGACTTGGATTGCTCTCACTCCAATCAGCTCCAATGGTTTTTGTGGTCAGTGGCTTTAAATAGCCAACAAAGGCTGTTTGGCTATAATGCTCCATTCACTTATTCCATGATTTGCCTTCCCATTCCATTGTGAGACTTTGAAGTGTAGTCAGACAGGAAAGCATAGCAAGGCATCAGAGTATGGCTATACAGTGGAGCATATGATACATTTGAACATAGAACTTATGAGGTCAGTGGGGAACATTGCTAAGGGTGCATAGATAACAGCATGGCCATGGAGTGGAGCATTGCTAGTCTGTGGAACATGACTAGGGGAGCATAGGCGGTATTAAGCACACTAATTGAGCATGGACAGTGGAGCACAGGCCAGGACTGGAGCATAATGGTTGAGTGAAGCAGGACCACAGGCTTGAAAAGATTAACTGGACAGTGAAGCACAGACAGGTGAGCATTCTGGAGGGGAAAAACCTGGCAGTTGAGCATAAGCAGACATTAGTGCATTGCTAAAGGGCATATAATATGGAGGTAGTGGAGGAAACCTATGGTGCATGTGGAAAGGAACACACACACACACATACACACACACATATACATGCACACACACACATATGTGACCCTCCATCACAAAATGAGTCTCTCGTGGCGCTTGGAAGATTTTGAGATATGCATATTTTTATAAAATCAAGGGAACAAGCTTTCTAACGGTGCAAAAATGATCGAGATCTGACTATTTTTCGCGAAGTTACATCATTTTAAAGATAGTTTGCCTAATAAGCTCACGTTTGAGAAAAACGCATTTGAAAGTTTTTTTAAGGAAATTTGATCAGTTTCCTTAGCAACCGTAATCTCAGACTTATGAAATTTGGCACAGTGATTAGGTTATATATGGGCAAGGGTGTTATAAAATTTGAATGCATTATCTTGACTTACTTTTACTTATTTGGTGTTTTTAATGGGATGACGTATAGCATAATAATGGGCAGCTAATGACTTTTTAGTAAAAATATTTTTTTCATTTCTGACAAGTCAATAATTACATTTTTGACAGATACTAACTTACAGTATACAAAAACAGAATGAGTTATGACTTTGCTGTAGTCATGTGACCAATATAGCCGACTGGTCTATAAATAGTATCAAATCTTGAGTTGAAATTCGATGCGTGGTCTTACGATCGTTCGATGCGGGAAATTGAACACCAAGCAAACAAAGTGAACATATCCGTGTGTCTAGAGGTCGATTTCATCCAAAAGACTTTCACACACAATAAAGTATAGTCTCTAGATACTAAAACAGTCAAAAGCTAAAAAACGACCATTTTGACCCCATCATACTTTACTTGGCTATTACGCAAAACTATGTGAGTGCGCAAGCGTCTCATTTAGTCGTGGAGGGTCACATATATGCACATACACACACACACGCACACACACACACACACACACATATGCACATCAAGAGAGACAGACAAAGAGACATGCAGAAAGACAGTATTGTGAGAGGGAAGTATTGAAGAAGTGACATGCTGCATGCATGACTCGATGCTCTCTGTGCATAGTGCAGTGCAGGTGCTGGAGCAAGGCGGGGAGGTGATGGTGACGCTGTGCAGGGGACAGGGCGGCACACCAGCTGACGATCCACGTCGTGCCTGGCACGACAGCTGGCAGGTGCAGGCCATGGCTGCCAATGCTGGACTGGTGCTGTGTCGTGTCCTGCCTTTCCATGCCAACCACTACCCCCAGTACTCCTGCACTGGCTTCAGGTGAGCTCATCAATCAGTCTCAGCCCTTTTTCTCCGTGGCTTGGAAAGTCCTGCCTCCTCCCTCCATCCACCCTCCAAGCTCAACCCCCTCTCTTCCAGCCACCACCTCTTCCTTTCCAGCTTTTCCCTTCCTTTCTAGCCTTTCCCTTCCTTCCAGCCTATCCCTTCCTTCCAGCCTTTCCCTTCCATCCAGCCTTTCCCTTCCTTTCCAGCTTTTCCCTTCCTTCCAGCCTTTCCCTTCCTTTCTAGCTTTTCCCTTCCTTCCAGCCTTTCCCTTCCTTTCCAGCTTTTCCCTTCCTTCCAGCCTTTCCCTTCCTTTCTAGCTTTTCCCTTCCTTCCAGCCTTTCCCTTCCTTTCTAGCTTTTCCCTTCCTTCCAGCCTTTCCCTTCCTTCCAGCCTTTTCCTTCTTTTCTAGCTTTTCCCTTCCTTTGTAGCTTTTCCCTTCCTTCCAGCCTTTCCCTTCCTTTCTAGCTTTTCCCTTCCTTTCTAGCTTTTCCCTTCCTTTGTAGCTTTTCCCTTCCTTCCAGCCTTTCCCTTCCTTTCTAGCTTTTCCCTTCCTTCCAGCCTTTCCCTTCTTTTCTAGCTTTTCCCTTCCTTTCTAGCTTTTCCCTTCCTTCCAGCCTTTCCCTTCTTTTCTAGCTTTTCCCTTCCTTTGTAGCTTTTCCCTTCCTTCCAGCCTTTCCCTTCCTTTCTAGCTTTTCCCTTCCTTCCAGCCTTTCCCTTCCTTTCCAGCTTTTCCCTTCCTTCCAGCCTTTCCCTTCCTTTCTAGCTTTTCCCTTCCTTCCAGCCTTTCCCTTCCTTTCTAGCTTTTCCCTTCCTTTCTAGCTTTTCCCTTCCTTTGTAGCTTTTCCCTTCCTTCCAGCCTTTCCCTTCCTTTCTAGCTTTTCCCTTCCTTCCAGCCTTTCCCTTCTTTTCTAGCTTTTCCCTTCCTTTGTAGCTTTTCCCTTCCGTCCAGCCTTTCCCTTCCTTCCAGCCTTTCCCTTCCTTCCAGCCTTTCCCTTCCTTCCAGCCTTTCCCTTCCTTCCAGCCTTTCCCTTCCTCTCCAGCTTTTCCCTTCCTTCCAGCTTTTCCCTTCCTTTCCAGTTTTCCCTTCCTTTCCAGCTTTTCCCTTCCTTTCCAGCTTTTCCCTTCCTTTCCAGTTTTCCCTTCCTTTCCAGCTTTTCCCTTCCTTTCCAGTTTTCCCTTCCTTCCAGCTTTTCCCTTCCTTTCCAGTTTTCCCTTCCTTTCTAGCTTTTCCCTTCATTTCCAGCTTTTCCCTTCCTTTCCAGCTTTTCCCTTCCTTTCCAGCTTTTCCCTTCCTTCCCAGCTTTTCCCTTCCTTTCCAGCTTTTCCCTTCCTTCCAGCTTTTCCCTTCCTTTCCAGCTTTTCCCTTCCTTCCAGCTTTTCCCTTCCTTCCAGCTTTTCCCTTCCTTTCCAGCTTTTCCTTTCCTTTCCAGCTTTTCCCTTCCTTTCCAGCTTTTCCCTTCCTTCCAGCTTTTCCCTTCCTTTCCAGCTTTTCCCTTCCTTCCCAGCTTTTCCCTTCCTTTCCAGCTTTTCCCTTCCTTTCCAGCTTTTCCCTTCCTTTCCAGCTTTTCCCTTCCTTTCCAGCTTTTCCCTTCCTTCCAGCTTTTCCCTTCCTTTCCAGCTTTTCCCTTCCTTCCAGCTTTTCCCTTCCTTCCCAGCTTTTCCCTTCCTTCCAGCTTTTCCCTTCCTTTCCAGTTTTCCCTTCCTTCCAGCTTTTCCCTTCCTTTCCAGCTTTTTCTTTCCTTTCCAGCTTTTCCCTTCCTTTCCAGCTTTTCCCTTCCTTCCAGCTTTTCCCTTCCTTTCCAGCTTTTCCCTTCCTTTCCAGCTTTTCCCTTCCTTCCAGCCTTTCCCTTCCTTCCAGCCTTTCCCTTCCAGCCTTTCCCTTCCTTCCAGCCTTTCTCTTCCTTTCTAGCTTTTCCCTTTCTTCCAGCCTTTCCCTTCCTTCCAGCATTTCCCTTCCTTCCAGCCTTTCCCTTCCTTTCTAGCTTTTCCCTTCCTTCCAGCCTTTCCCTTCCTTTCTAGCTTCCCCTTCCTTTCTAGCTTTTCCCTTCCTTTCTAGCTTTTCCCTTCCTTCCAGCCTTTCCCTTCCAGCCTTTCCCTTCCTTCCAGCCTTTCCCTTCCTTCCAGCCTTTCTCTTCCTTCCAGCCTTTCCCTTCTTTTCTAGCTTTTCCCTTCCTTTCTAGCTTTTCCCTTCCTTCCAGCCTTTCCCTTCCTTTCCAGCCTTTCCCTTTCTTCCAGTCCTACCCTCTACCAGCCACACTCTCCCCTTCCATTCTAGTATGTGGCCCCGCACCGTGGAATGAGTCACATTGTGCCTCATGCAAAATCAAGCTACAGGCATTTTAGTGCATAGGGAATCTGGTTGTTGATTTAGAGATCTTGATAGAAAAGTTATCTGTAGCCTTCTTGGTTTTTTTAGCAGTGCCTGAAGATTTAAGTTAATTTGCAGCTAATAAAATGTGTTTTAAAAATACATTTTAGAATGAATGGTACCTTGATTAAAATATAAAAAACCAACAGTGACAAAATCTGACTGAGTTCTTGCTTCTTTTTTCAAATATTGATCTCCAAGGATGCATGATTCAGTACTACAACTCTGCACCAAATTATGCTATTCAAAAACGGTATTCTCCATATTAAGAAACTTGACATCTTTTAGAACTGATGTGGAGACTGTTGCCATAGCAACACTGCAAGAGAGGACTGTTGCTATAGCAATGCTGCCTGTCTGTCTGCAGAAGCCAGGACAAGGGGTTCCACACAGAGGGTGCGCTGACCCATGTCTTCCATACAGCAGAGGTTGTGCCCTCCTCCTTCGACATGCCCCCCCTCACTGCCCCCCTGCAGCTGTCTGGGGGGTCCTGCTCCTGCCCAGCCTACCTGCTGCCCTACCTGCAAAGGTGTGCCAATCGTCTGTACATCCTTTCCATCAAAGCTGTGTGATGGGTGATGGTGTGAGGTGATGCTGTGATGGGTAAAGGTGGTGTGAGCTGTGATATCCTGATGTACATTGTGTGACAGTAACAAGTTCTGTATGATGACCGAGGAGCGAAGCCATTGCACACGATGGGACAAAGTGGCATTGCTTCTTGTTGTTGCGCACCTCTCTTTCAAGAGTTGGTCCTGCGCAGCTACATGATACTTCATGGCTATTACCATGTATCTCAGTGCTTTCTCCCTGGAGCTCTGTTCTGATTGGTTGATTGATGGCTGTGCCGCTGCTTTGATGCCAGAAAATAGGCCGCTTTCTATTTGAGGCAGCGAGCTTTTTTCATGCATGCACAATCTGCTTGCTGCTTTGTCGCATCATGTGCAGTGGACTCCAGTTCTTGTGTCACACAATCTGCTTGCTGCTTTTTCATGCATGCACAATCTGCTTGCTGCTTTGTCGCATCATGTGCAGTGAACTCCAGTTCTTGTGTCACACAATCTGCTTGCTGCTTTTTCATGCATGCACAATCTGCTTGCTGCTTTGTCGCATCATGTGCAGTGGACTCCAGTTCTTGTGTCACACAATCTGCTTGCTGCTTTTTCATGCATGCACAATCTGCTTGCTGCTTTGTCGCATCATGTGCAGTGAACTCCAGTTCTTGTGTCACACAATCTGCTTGCTGCTTTGTCGCATCATGTGCAGTGAACTCCAGTTCTTGTGTCACACAATCTGCTTGCTGCTTTGTCGCATCATGTGCAGTGGACTCCAGTTCTTGTGTCACACAATCTGCTTGCTGCTTTGTCGCATCATGTGCAGTGGACTCCAGTTCTTGTGTCACACAATCTGCTTGCTGCTTTGTCGCATCATGTGCAGTGGACTCCAGTTCTTGTGTCACACAATCTGCTTGCTGCTTTGTCGCATCATGTGCAGTGGACTCCAGTTCTTGTGTCACACAATCTGCTTGCTGCTTTGTCGCATCATGTGCAGTGGACTCCAGTTCTTGTGTCACAGAATCTGCTTGCTGCTTTGTCGCATCATGTGCAGTGGACTCCAGTTCTTGTGTCACACAATCTGCTTGCTGCTTTGTCGCATCATGTGCAGTGGACTCCAGTTCTTGTGTCACACAATCTGCTTGCTGCTTTGTCGCATCATGTGCAGTGGACTCCAGTTCTTGTGTCACACAATCTGCTTGCTGCTTTGTCGCATCATGTGCAGTGAACTCCAGTTCTTGTGTCACACAATCTGCTTGCTGCTTTGTCGCATCATGTGCAGTGGACTCCAGTTCTTGTGTCACACAATCTGCTTGCTGCTTTGTCGCATCATGTGCAGTGGACTCCAGTTCTTGTGTCACACAATCTGCTTGCTGCTTTGTCGCATCATGTGCAGTGGACTCCAGTTCTTGTGTCACACAATCTGCTTGCTGCTTTGTCGCATCATGTGCAGTGGACTCCAGTTCTTGTGTCACACAATCTCTGTGGGATTTGAAGGTTTGTCAGTGAATGGATCTGCATGCCTCATCACTATGCAGCTGATCTGTGTGATGATTTTGTGCCTGAATGTAACTGGCCACTTCAAATCATCCTGACAATTTTTTGGTGTTTGGAGATAAGTGTTTGGTTTGGTTTGGTTTTTGTTTTTTCAATCGGTAGTCTTCTAACTAATTTGATGTACAGGTGAGTTTGAACACTGTAGGATAAAAGATTCTCATAGAAGTTATGCCCCTTCGAAGATAGGATTTGTGCCAGGGACAATTTTGAGAAAATGATCTGAAATTTTCTTACACAGGTGCTAAACAGCAGAGGTAAGGCAATAACATGTTGATTTTCAATTCATGTAACCACATTATTTTGACAAATTAATCGAGGACATGAACATTTGGTGTCCTTGGCGTGCATTTTTGCAACAACATGTTGATGATCCAGATTGACTCTACCACATATTTCTGCATGTAGCGCCAAGTCGCCTTGTGCAAGTCAGGACTAGTTTCCTGCTGGCCAGCCACATATGCCATGGACATTACAGTGTGCAGATTGTGGATGGTGATATGTGACCAAGTTGTGTACTGTTCTAGGACAGTGCACATCAGCATTTGATTCTCTAGAACCAAGTCACAATCAGTTTGACAGAATGTCATTTTAGTCTGAGAGAGCAAAGATACTTTCTAACGGGACCATCAGCTTCTGCAGTTTTGACGCGATTTGTCATTTGGCCTCTCTGTGACGTTTTGACATTCTTGGAAACATCGCTTCCAGTAGAATGAAAGCTACAGTGGACAAGTAATAATTGTGTTTTCACATATTGTCTTTCCTGTGTATCTGCATTTTATTAATTCGATGATTGAAAGAAAGTAGTGAGTTACTTTTGTAATCAAAGACACTTTGAGCGTAATGAAGCAAGAATTCATAGTCGATCAATTTGTTTACCTTTGCCAGACCAGTGCGGGAATGTACGCGTGATTTTTCAGTGTTGCCGTTAGTTTTATTGCAAAAGTTTAGGTGCTGTACTTGTCATCAAGGAGTATTCTTCAGATTGACAAATTAATATCTTAAGTTAGTAAGCTTTCATCGGAGAGCGAACAGCGCAGCCATTTTAAAATAGTGGCTTTCCGGAAGTGATGTTCCCACTAATCACTGTGTCCAGGACCTCTCGAGCAATTTGGTGGAGCTGACGGTCCCATTAGATAGTAGTGTCTTTGGTGAGAGTAAGCATTTCTGTGCTTGACGTTGTGTCATGGTTTGATGTGACCTGTTTCCATGTGTCTGTCCTGTGTAACTGGGTCGGGGGTAAGAATGGGCCCCTGCTTCTACCTATGCAGTTTGTATAAGGCAAATAACTAGGTAAAGCAAAACTTGACTTGCTTTTACTCTTGTAGGTCTAGTGATGGTTGTGGTCGATGCCTTCACAAAGCCTACAAAGGTCGAGAGGCAGTAAAAATCCATTCATTCACTTACGGTTATGCTTTGTGGCAGGTCATTGTTGGAAGAGGACAAGTCCCCAGTAAGGCAGGTTACTCAGGAACTACAACGCAGGCTGATCTCAAACTTGGAATTCCACAAACTACCTCCTCCTCCCTCACCCCTCACCCCCCTCCCCCTCACCACTCCACCGCCCCCAGAGAAATTGGTGGAGGTGGTCTTGACCACAGAGGAAACTTTGCATGACAGTGACAACCCTTCAGAAGGTAAGATTTGTTTTTTGCACCTGCTCTCTGAAGGAAGTTTACTAGGCTTGGATTGATCTTTAAAAGACCCATATCAGTGCTGTTATTTAGAAAATAATACTGCTGTGGGTTTTTTGACTCACATGGGAAGCAAAAGTGAGTCTATGTACTGAGCCGTGTCGTCCGTCCGGGCGGGCGTCCGTCCGTCCGTTCGTCCGTCCGTCCGTCCGTCCGTCCGTCCGTCCGTCCGTCCGTCCGTAAAAAACTTAAACGTTAGATTTTTCTCGGAGACTATTAAGTCTATCAACACCAAATGTGGCATGATGGTGTATGATGACAAGACCTCAAAAAACATACATAGTGACTTGACCTTGCTTCAAGGTCAAGGTCACAGGAGCCATAAATGTGGTCTCAAAAACAGTCATTTTTCACATTTTCCCAATTTTCTCCCATGTTATTGAGAATGGCGACCTTAGCTACAAGTGGTATATAGGTCAAAGCAAGCCCTATCTTTTGATACCAGTTTGGTTGACCTTGCTTCAAGGTCAAGGTCACAGGAGCTCTTCAAAGTTGGATTGTATACATATTTTGAAGTGACCTTGACCCTGAACTATGGAAGATAAGTGTTTCAAACTTAATAATTATGTGAGGCACATGTTATACTTTCATCATGAGACACATTTGTTCACATATCATCAAGGTCAAGGTCACTTTGACCCTTATGAAATGTGACCAAAATGTGGTAGTGAACCACTAAAAGTGACTATATCTCATGGTAGAAAGTGCCAATAAGCACCATTGTGCTTTCTATGTCTTGAATTAACAGCTTTGTGTTGCATGACCTTGGATGACCTTGACCTTGGGTCAAGGTCACATGTATTTTGGTAGGAAAAATGTGTAAAGCATTTCTTTGTGTATGATGTCATTGGTAGGTTTAGTTGTTTGACCTTGACCTTGAAGGTCACATGAAGGTCAAGGTCATGTAAAGGTCAAGGTCAAGCATGTGAGTCGTATGGGCTTTGCCCTTCTTGTTCTCTATCTCTTTTGGTTACATTTGGATGTCTGGAATACTTGGTGGTAGGTTTTCTTTAGGCTTGAATTGACATATTGTGTGTGTGTGTGTTCGTGCGTGCATGTGTGTGTGTGTGTGTGCATGCATGTGCCAAAGTGTGTGTTTGTGAGTCTGTGTGCATGTGTCTTATGTATCGATGTTAGTATGTCAGATTGTGCAACTTGAAATCTGTCCTGCAGAGAGAAGATGGCTACGGGCCTCCATGCTGGACTGCCTGCCTGACTGCCTGACAGAGATGCGAAGAACAGGAGACAGAACAGTGGCCATCTCAGGGCCGGTCTACTCTCGCTGCCTTGTCTCCCCATCTTGCCTTCCTGCCCGCCACCAGATGCTTGTCGTCTCCTACAGTCCTGACACCTCCTCATCTGTGTGTGCCATGTGTTCATCACTCTCTGCACGACCTTGGAGGCTGGAGGACAGAGAGGGTCGGGCCACCATCAAGGTACCAGACCTTGGCACTTTGAGTGAGGTCAAGGTCATTCTTGCCTCAACCTCTGAGACTGGAGATGGTGACATCAGCTTTGGCAGTGTGTGGAGCACAGAGCCCAGTGAAAGCGAAAAGACCAGAAGCACATTTGCTGTAGTTCTTGACCTTGACCTCTTAACCCAACTTGTTTCTGACCTTCCTGACCCTCGGCTGCTGTGGTCATGTGACCCTCGTTGCCTGGAGCAGTTCAAGGCCGGTATGGGGTCTAAGTTCACACCCATCAGTTTGTACCCTTTGACCTATGAGCATGATATGAGCTTTTGGGAGAATCCAGAGCGTGAGTTTGATGAGCTTGCCTTCCATGAGCTGCTGCTTGTGGTGGCAGGGGATGTGTTGACCAGGGTGCAACTGCTGGACACGTACAGTCAGGAGGAGCGAAGCAGCCGCTGCTATCGCATGTACTTCACATGTCACGACCGTGCACTGCCGTACATTGCTTCCTGGAAACTGCAAAGCAGCATGCGTCTGCTGGTTGCCAGGGAACTGGGTGTCATGCTCCGCTGATATTTCCATGTCCTTTGCTCATCTTCACTGCCTACCTAGGCTGCACTGCTGATCCATTGCACGCTTCATTGTCATTATTTCTTACATGGCACCATCTCTGAAAAGGATTTTTAACATTCTGAAATTATTGTCCAGAGATGTGCGTTTTCAATTGTCTTCTGAAGTTGTTTCAAGGAGAACATTTTCTCGAAGAATGAGAACAAGAGCTTCACTTAGCAAGGCCAGCCTCGAGTTGCGCAGTGGCGGCTCTTTAAAGCGCTGGACAGGAGCAGCGCTTGCGCCGAGAAACGCTTTGCTAAATTTCCCGCTCATCACCAAACTTTATTTCACTGAAAATGCTTATAAAACTTGAATAGTGGATTCCCTGGGTTTCCACCGTCTCGTCAGCGCTTGCAAGCGGTGATGAGCGGGAAATTTAGCAAAGTGTTTGAGCGGCGCAAGCACTGCTCCTGTCCAGCGCTTTAAAGCGCCGCCACTGCGCAACTCGGGGCAGCTGATGAAAAGCCCCCCCCTCAAGTCTGAAGAACCTCTTGTCTGGTGTGTAAGGCCTCAGAAGGTTGTAGAGTGCTGCTGGGGGGGTGTTCTAGAGCAAATGTCTCACTGATGGGAAGGAGCGGTGGAGTAGTAAGACAATACCAAAAATGCACAGCTTGATGCCTCTCTTTGGAACCAGAAGCCAGGGGAGAACTTTGCAGAGTGGGATGATTGTCTCCTTTCTTTGAAACCACCAAGGCTGATGGACTCTAATACCGCAGTGCAGATGCAACAGTTTTTCCCATCTCAGAGGTCATCAAATCCCCTTTGCTGTAAGCACCAAGTAGGGTCTTAGATGCTGGTGGGTAGCATGTGACCTCTGATGTAATTTGTGAAAACTTGGAATACTTAAGTCCACCATTGCTGCCTGGCATTTAATTTCCTCTTTAAAATGAGTGTCCATCTTGTAGCTTTCTGTATACAATATACAGCTGGAGTCACTCTTATCAAATCAGCTGGAATCCCTTGCCAGGGTCCAAATGTTTATATAGCATCGCATCTCACACAGGCATGTGCCCGACAGTAAATAATGTATAAATTACACTTACAGGCATTGCAAGTTTAAGGTCCTAATGCATATTCATTAGCTTGATCCCATTGGTCTGAGAGTATGACACATTTGTAGATATGTATGTAAAGATTTGCGAGTATGACATATTTGTATGTAAAGATTTGCGAGTATGACATATTTGTATGTAAAGATTTGCGAGTATGACATATTTGTATGTAAAGATTTGCGAGTATGACATATTTGTATGTAAAGATTTGCGAGTATGACATATTTGTAGATATGTATATAAAGTAGGTAGCAGCAACGTTCTGCCTGAACTGTCAGCCATTCTAGGCAGCAGCTATTTTTCCTGTGATTCAACTCAAACTTTATGGCACTTCTAGATAATGCACTAACACATGGTGCATACGAGAATAAAGATGAGGTTTTACTCTTTCTCAAGATGTTTGTTTTTATTGTGTTGAGTGGTTGATTTTTGATTTTTTAAAATTTAAATGCCAATAACTGCGCTACTCGGCACCGCTGGTAGCGGCCTGCCGCAGTGGCCAAAATCAGTGCTCGTCGTTCAGTGGCTAGCTGCATCTCGCCATTCAACTAATGATTCTAAAAATTGTACAGATAAACAGAGCCCTACAAAATGGTACCAAATATGCCTGTATCTGAATGGTTGGTCATAGAGAAATCACAAAAGAAAAAGTTCTTGCCGATTTTTCTCAAAGAAGACGAAGAAATAACCCTACAAAGCCTATACTTTACAAAAACTACAATTTCTGCTCTGTTCAATGGTAATCGAGATTTTTCCGTGACTTCAGAGGAGAGGCCAAGCTTTTGTTTGAAACGCGCACACCATTCGATCAATCTGCTCGGCAAAGTTTTTGCTATGACGGCTTTCAGCCATGGGCCGACTGGCGCGACATTGTGCGAAATTCAAAGTGATTTCTGTAAGCATCCTGTATGTATTTTTTCTGTGCATATAGTATATGGTGTTTCAGTATGGGGAAAGTATCGTCTCTTGAATACAGTAATCCCTGTGACGAGCGTCCGGACATGACGTCATGGCACAGATCGGTTTTATTATCAAAATAACCTGTGGCTAGCAGAGAGAGAGAGGGGGGAGGAGGCAGACCGAGCGAGAAAACAGGTGGGGGTAGGCAGACATAATGAGGAGGGGGGAGAGAAAAGGGGCTGTTTTTTTATACCACATTTATGGCCCCTGCGACCTTGACCTTGAAGCAAGGTCAAGTCACTATGTATGTTTTTTGAGGCCTTGTCATCATACACCATCATGCCACATTTGGTATTGATAGACTTAATAGTCTCCGAGAACACATGCTTGACCTTGACCTTTACATGACCTTGACCTTCAGGTGTCCTTCAAGGTCAAGGTCAAACAACTAAACCTAGCAATGACATCATACACTAAGAACTTCTTTTTCCTACCAAAATACATGCGACCTTGACCCAAGGTCAAGGTCATCCAAGGTCATGCAACACAAAGCTGTTAATTCAAGACATAGGAAGCACAATGGTGCTTATTGGCACTTTCTACCATGAGGTATGGTCACTTTTAGTGGTTCACTACCCCATTTTGGTCACATTTCATAAGGGTCAAAGTGACCTTGACCTTGATGATATGTGACCAAATGTATCTCATGATGAAAGTATAACATGTGTAATACAATGTTATGAAGTTTGGAAGAGTTATCTTCCATAGTTCAGGGTCAAGGTCACTTCAAAATATGTATACAATCCAACTTTAAAGAGCTCCTGTGACCTTGACCTTGAAGCAAGGTCAATCAAACTGGTATCAAAAGATAGGGATTACTTTGCCCTATACACCATATATAGGTCAGGTATCCAATCTCAAAAACTTCAGAGAAAATTGGGAAAATGTGAAAAATGGCTGTTTTTGAGACAACATTTACGGCCCCTGCGACCTTGACCTTGAAGCAAGGTCAAGTCACTTTGTATGTTTTTTGACGCCGTCATCATACACCATCATGCCAAATTGGGTGTTGATAGACTTAATAGTCTCCGAGAAAAATCCAACGTTAAAGTTTTTCACGGACGCCCGGACGCCCGACACGGGTGAGTACATACTACATAGACTCACTTTTGCTTCGCATGTGAGTCAAAAACAGACTCAGAACTTTAACTGAAAAAGCTATTAGGGACTTCGAGAAAGAGTCATGGAACACACTTGACGACTTTCTGTCCAAGCAGATTGAGATGGACCCAATAGGAGAATGTCTCATGAAAATAGGGCTGTCAAAATCTGCACTGTATGTGTGGAGTTGAGAGATGGTCGAGCTACGCTCCTCTACCATACAGCACAGCCTTCAGCCAGTTCAGGTGCTGTAATTTGTGTAGACGTTTCATCGTCACATAGGATAGACACCTCAAATTCAGTGGAGCTATGTGTGGAGTTGAGAGACGGTTGAGCCATGCTCCTCTACCATAGAACACGGCCTTCAGGTGCTATACTTTTCTGCTGATGTTTCATCGTCAGGGATCTCACAGTGTTTTGTCAGTCTTAGAATACAGACACCTTGAGTCCAGTGGAACATATAGAGCACAGGCTGTGTGGATACTATTTTGGTAGTTTGGAATTGCACTGTGGTTAAATACTGGCACTGTGCGATATGCTTTTTCCAGTGTTCTTGCAATGGTCTAATGTGGCATGTCATTCTGAAGAGCTTGAAAAGACCAAACACAGAACACTTTGAGCAATTATTGTCCGATCTTCAAAATTCATTCTACAGCTGTTTGAAGTTGATGCTCATAAACCCTGTTTTTGCTGTCTAAAATAGTGAACGAAACATCAAGATTACACCATCTTGCTGAAGTAAGTACTGACTGTGGTTGCCTGGGAAAAAAGGGTGATGTTTGTGTTACAAACAATAGATTCTATATAGGTGAAGTAATTCTGATGTTTGGGCTGCATTTTACAGCTTGCTGAAATTAGCACTTCGTCAGATTCGATTAAAAAAAGACCCCAAAACGGCTGAATTTAAGAGTGTATTTGATAGTCCATGACTCTGGTTCTAGTTGTGATAGAAAAAAAAAATTGGTGTGTATGTATTACTTGCTTCTTTAATAATTTTAGTGTTTCATTACATTTCAAATCACTTCAAATTATGACCTGCCGGTACCTAATATAAAGTGTACATACATTCATAATGGTAGATACTGACTTTAGTCCATTTTCACTACAGGTATGTATTTGATGCATGCATACATATATCTTTCCTGTGTAGCTAGAAACTCCCTACGGAGCGAAGCAGAAGACGGTCTTCAGAGGAAGAGCCCCCGTCGCCGAGTGTTTCTGCCCTATAATCTTCCTTACACTCTCGGGGGGTGGCCACACCTGGACTGACCTCCAGGGGCGGTGAGAAGCAATCGGAATTAAGCATTTTTGCTCAAGGATGCAACTCTGGAAACCGAGGCGTTTCGAACCCGCACCAGCTGACTGCAGGTCCAGCGCGCTACCGCTCTTGCCACACATGTAAACCATGTTTATTTTTGTCCATATTCATGGGCATTCGTCTTGGGGACATTTGCTTCCTGCTGCTACTGTGCAGTGCCCAGTAGACAACTTGTTCCTGAGCTGGCAGAGTGAGAATCATAAAGACCACATGCTTGAATTTAAGAATGTGTTCATGCTCATACGCTAGAGGCAGAGAAAAAACAAAAGACTACAAGAAATTGTCAGCACAACACTGTCTTGAGGTGAAACTGCTTTAATTTCCATGTGCATGATTTGCTGATTGTTTTGCCCTATAAACTAACCTAAATCCAGAAAACTAACCTAAATCCAGAATAAATACATGTACAAATCTGTGCATAAGAAAATATAGATTTTGAAAGTAAAGCACAACCTTTCAATACATTTCAGGAGAAATGTAAATCGTACCACTACACAACCTTTTCATCGTTGCAATTTAGCACCTATCACTGGGGCTCTACCCAAATCAACTAGTGTTTTTCAAAACCTCGACACTACAATTATTCCGATATGAAAAACCAAACATATCCCACCTGGGCAGGAATGCGACATTGGGAGTGGAGCCAAGTGCATACTAGGGCATGGCTCTTTCACCCAGTCATCCTGGTCTTCTAATGCCAGTGCACCACTTGATGCCTCCAGAACTTTCCACCTTGGCAGAATGGTTAAGCCACAGCCAGTCCCCTTGCTGCAAACATTGCAGCACTAAATGGAGCCAAACCTGGTGCTTGCTGTGCTACTTTCACACGCACACGGGCAAATGTTCAAGAATGTGGCTCTCCATTCATTGTGCACTGGATGCAACATTGATTGTATGCCGCCTGACACCTTGGCCAGTTGTCATGGGAAACACATCACAATGACTAGAGCCTTGAGAGGCTACTCATGTTTTGTATTGGAAAAGAACAAAATGCATACAAACTATTCAGTGAGAGAGAAAAATCATTTCTCAGTCTCAAAAGCACTCGTGATTAAAACTATCTTTAGGCATGCTTTAACCTTTTGTGTACATCATTACATGCCTAACAATTTTCTAGGCAAATTTGATAAAAAGATAACAATGCAAAGCGATTTTCCCCCATATGGAACAAATCCAAGGAAGATGGAGAGTGAACACTGCATTTCAATGGCAACCTTTGTGAACATAAGCTTTTCATGAAAACATCTCACTTTCCTCCATCCCACCACATCAATAATGCAAGGCAAGAAAGGGACCATTTCAAGGTTGAAATGGGGAATGAAAAAATTATTAGATATTGTCACTTTGCTAACTACAGAGCACTTGGAGATCGCAAACCTCCTCCAATTATAGCTGAACATTGCAAGCAGTGACTGTAGCAGACAACATTGAACTTGCTCTCTGTGTGGTCGAGATCTTGCATGAGGCTAACAATAGCCCATTCGGCAGCACACGCCAGCCAGCCTAGGGGATGAAATTCCAAAACGAGATAACACATAACCACCAAAATGTAATGGATTGTTTCTTGGGTGAAACCCTCACAGTGCACCAAATTTCATCAAAATTTGTATTGAACTTTGAGTTAAATGAATGAACTAATCAACTGAAAAACAACCTCCTTGGTGGAGGGGATAATGGGAAAACATGGAGGATGTGCTGACTACTAAAGGGCCTCCCGCTCCGTTCTGGGTGACAAAGCACCCTGCCTGCATTGGGAATGGAAGGTGGCACGCCCAAGTGACAGCCCAGATCTAGAGTAGCATGGCACCACAGAGCAATGAGGACACAGCATGGCACCACAGAGCAATGAGGACACAGTCACAGCATGGCACCACAGAGCAATGAGGACACAGCATGGAACCATCAGCACTTCCTTGTGGCTGTTGGGGAGTCGGGGCTCCAGATGCCTGTATCTCTTCTGTACAAAAAGCCATGTACCGCAAACCTGGTAATTCTTCTTTGGAAAGTGCGGGATATCAGTAGAAAGACAATTTTTGCTGCTGTAGATGACAGAGTACTGATAGCAAACAACTTATGAGAGTGGAAGGAAGGACACTTGGAAGAGAGACGGACTGGCAGGACTGTCTGGCCAACAGAATAAGTCTGCCTGAACAAAGGCAGTCTAAACTCAAATGTGAAGCAGACAGCCTAGTTCAAAAGACATTGTATTCCAAAGCAGCTGTTCCTACCCTCCTCTCTTACATCGACATGTTCAAAAGAAAAAAAAGAGTGCACTGTGCAAAATTCAAGGAGACAATTTCTTTCAGAGCCAAGGCCTACTATAATAATAATAATAATAAAGTTTATATATCCGCACATACCTTCCCTTGACAGGCAAGCTCATGTTAAAGAATCAACACTCGTACAACCGCTCAACACTACATTCCTACAAAAAAAAACTCACATTATACATATAAACAAAGGATAAGAACTAAGATCCAGTAGAACAGACTGTACAATGTACATAGTACTTGTAGGCTAGGCCAAGTAAGGTGAAGCAGCTTAGCAGGAAAAGGCGGATCGGAAGAGGTGGGTCTTTAGGACACGTTTGAACTGGGGCAGAGTGTCAGAATAATGGACTGAGAGAGGCAGACTATTCCAGGTTACAGGTCAAATATAGGAGAAGGTGCGCTGTCCTTGAGTTTTCTTGTTACGGCGGGGGACCTTAAGCATTCTAGAGTCTGCAGCTGAGCGTAGAGATCTGAAGGGCATGTAGACTGTAAGAATTTCTGTAAGAGCATGTGATGCAGTGTTGTTGATGCCCTTGAAGCACAAAGTGGCAAGTTTATAATCTATCCTCTGAGAGATGGGGAGCCAGTGAAATGTATGTAGGAGTGGAGAGACATGGGTACGCTTGGGACATAGAAAAACTAGCCTAGCAGCACAATTCTGAACTTTTTGGAGTTTGTTAAGGAGAGTGTCAGGGATGCCAGCAAGAAGAGTTTCCGTAGTTGAGATGAGACAGAACAAGTGATATGACTATATGACACAGGCCTCAGTCCTGTGTTGCTGTGATGAGATACTGCCCTATCTCGGTGCATAGTACCTTGGCCTTACAGTAGCTCCTTATGGTATACATGTCTATACAGCACAACACTGCTCTAGACACACTATGCATCAAGACAACAGCACACAATTTCACTCAAAAACACAAAGGCACAACAGTTCAACCACATCATATTTCTCTACATCTACATGTATATAACTTAGCCCTACAGCAGCAAATCTTGAAAAATGGAATGCATTACCAGCAGCCGAAAAAATGGCCTTAAAAAATCTAAAGGCATGTAAAAGACCAGTCTAAAGGTATGTAATAAACTAGAAGCTGTGTAAATAGAGTGAAAAACTACAGATGTGTGTGTAGTACTGATAAATACAGGTGAAACCAGCAGCTTCCTTCAAAATGGCTGGTAACTTCTTCAGCTGCTCTCATTGCAAAATATACATTAGTCTTGTCACAACCAGCCTGTATTGTCTGTAATATCACAGTCCAGTTAGCAACTTCCACCCACAAGGAAAACTTTCTCCCCAATACCCTCCCCCACCCACCCATGCCACCACAAGACACAACCATAATGGTGCCTCATTGCTGTGGCATTGGACAGTTTTCATTCCAGCACCATGATGCCATGAATGGTCCCAAGCACAATGAATTATCAATACAAGGAATACAAATGTGCACATGAAATAAACCATCTGACTTCACTTCAGATTTGCACTGCATGAGGTAAACATAATGACTGGGTACGGTGACATAAATACGTAGCTCTCACTGGGATGCACTGACGACATTAAAGCTGCAAATGTGACAAAGTCACTGACCACACACTGGACTTGCCAGTGTTATATGAAAACAACAACCCTGACATACCACCAGCATCCCAAACCCCATTTCCAGAGTAGGTCAGGTCTGCTGGTCTGGCCACAAAGAAATCTGGTCCAAGTAGGACCACAGTGGATGTTCCTACAAGCTGTCACCAGCAACTCTATGCCCCCATGACTACTGGTCCTGCCCTCTAAGACAACAGGCTTTTTACACCAACCAGTCAGCCGATGACCAAAGGACATTCTTCAAAGGCTGCCCATGAACACCTTGGAGAGGTCATAGTCCACTTTCCTGAGTGTGAACAACATTCTGCATCTGCCAGCTGAAAATCCATCAGTATACCATCCAACCATTCTCACACACTGACACCATCCATCCATCCATCCATCCAGTCTCACACTTTGGCAGAGACTGTGACCTCCCTGTCATGCAAGGGCACAATTTCAACACCACAACCCATGCAAGGCAGTAGGCATGACCTCTTCAGACTTCAGCACTGGACAACTACAGGGCTAAGCACAGTTCTAGAGGCCCCAGTTGCAGTGGCCACTCCTTGCTGGGTGTGCAGGGCCCACTTCCACTTCCAGAACACACAAAACAGACTTTCCTTCCATCCCACACAGATCCATCCATCCCCGTCCATCCCCATCCATCCCTTCTGCTCTTGCCTAACTATGTTGGTGATGGGGTCAGGCGGCAGTGGCTGCCTTGACAGCTACTGCCGAACACAGCATTTACACCTACTCCACGTCCAGCCATATACCCGACAAGGTCAAAAGCAACGGAAGGACGTCAACATTTTCCTTCAACACACAGTGCTATTTGTGAATATAAAGCCATCTTCACTCTCCCTGCCCTCTGTTATTATTTCAGCAACTCCTTACACATGCCACTGCAAATCCTTGGAGCCCAGCACACATCATGCAACTCAAGCCCAAGATCATGGTATTCATTTTTGATGGAGCCCAACTCTGCCTCTTCCTTGCCAGCCAGACCTAGGTGTTCCTTCATCTGCACACCTGGTGGCCACTTCTGCTGTGAGTCCTGGGACCTTTATCTGCCCATGCCCCATGTGTGTAGGGCAGGCCTGTCTAGTAACTCTCCTTGCTTTCTTTGATTTTGCGAGCCAGGCAGCAGGCGAAGACGATGCCGAAGATCTGGATGAGACAGATGCCCAGCCCTATGCCCCCCAGTAGAATCAGGTGCTGCTTTACATACAGTTCCAGTTGGGGGGAACAGCCCTGAAGCAAAAAGCCCCGGTGTTAGTATGTTATGCTTGCACCATGCATGCACTCTCTCACACTCTCACTCACTCTCACACACACACACACACACACACACACACACACACACACACACACACACACACACACACACACACACACAAACACACACACACACACGTACAGCGAAAATCTTATTACACAAATATAAGTTCACAGCAACAGTTCTTACACCATCTTTTTAAGGTTGTTGTCAGTTCAATGCTACACAAAATCATAGTTTATGGCCATGGACAGTGGAAAGACCACATCATTCACAAAACCAAGATCAGAGATGCAAAGTAGTAAAGTGTGCAAAGCACAGCAGCCCATGCTCATAGCATCAGTATTCATGGCATACCTTTCCAGTTGGAATGTAGTGCAGCGGTATATACACTATGTACTTGTGCTCACACAGCATAATGGCACTCTCACACAGCACACCCACACAAGCACTTACAGTACACTGGCACTCTCACAAAACACTTGCACTCGCAGTACACTGGCACAAAACACTAGCACTTTTTATTTATGGTACACTGACACTCACAGCACAATGGCACTCGCACAAAACACTGGCATTCACACATTACACTGTGTGGCGAATACACTCACAGTGCTGGTGTTGGTGTCTTTTCTTGTTTATTTTCATTGTGTGGGCTAGGCTAACCTTAGGCCCAGTTAGCCGGTCCGTAACAATTGGTGAGCCTGCCTACTTCACCTGTTGTGTGAGTACCTGAATTTGCCTGTGTTTTGTATTTAAGATCAAGTTGATTGGATTTAAGTTTGGCGCGGGCCAATCTTGTGATCTGCATGCTCGGCGTGGGAATTTGATGTTGAGTTCACAGTGCATGCTTTGGATTGTGTGCTAATTTTGTGATTGATATTATGTGCTCTGTGATTTAGTTGATTTCCTGATTTGCTCAGTGATTTCACAGTTGTATGCTTTGTATTGTGTGATGGTTTTTGGTTGATATTATGTGCTCTGTGATTTCATTGATTTTCTGATTGGCTCAGAGATTTCAGTTGCATGCTTGGATTGTGTGATAATTTTGATTGATATTATGTGCTCTGTGATTGAGTTGATTTTTTGCTTGGCTCAGTGAGTTCACAGTGCATGCT
Organism: Theodoxus fluviatilis; assembly: GCA_034096865.1. Lineage (NCBI taxonomy): Eukaryota > Metazoa > Mollusca > Gastropoda > Cycloneritida > Neritidae > Theodoxus > Theodoxus fluviatilis. The sequence continues at coordinate 46,520 of JAWQFJ010000267.1, read as the reverse complement.
TTGGATTGTGGGATAATTTTGATTGATATTATGTGCTCTGTGATTGAGTTAGTTTTTTTGCTTGGCTCAGTGAGTTCACAGTGCATGCTTTGGATTGGGTGCTAATTTTGTGATTAATATTATGTGCTCAGTGATTTTGTTGATTTTCTGATTTGCATGCTTTGGATTGGGGGGATAATTGTTTTGTTGTGTGGATTGATATTATGTGCTCTGTGATTATTTTTGAGTAAGTCTGCATGCTTTGGATTGTGAAATAACATTGTGAGTGAAGTGTATGCTCTTAAGGAAGTGATTTTCTTATCTGTCCAGTTGATTTCACGATTGCATGCTCGGGAATGTGTGATAATTGAACTGTCGTCTCGGATGATCTGCATGTTTGTATTTTTCATGTTTTGAGTTGTGTGCTCCGACAATTTGCAGGCTTGAATTTGTGTGTTGGAGTACCTTCCATGTTTGAGGGAAGTGTCGGTTCGGACGATTGACTGATTTTCATTGTATTTTTGTGTGTGTTTTTTTGTTTTTTTGTTTTTTGAATTGGCCATTTGCGCGCTGTTATGCTTGCTTTTCAAATTTGAACTGTTGAAGGGAATTTGAATGGGTTTTGCACTGAAGGGGTGTAGATTAGCAGTGAATATTTTGGATTACATTGTTATATTGTGACATGGAAGAGAAGCCAACCAAGGTTGACCCAGTGGGTCGGGATGACCCATTTTATGCGTACAAGATTGAGGGTGAAAGTCTTGGATTGGAAGGTCTGGAAATGACTAGATATGTACAAGAACAGGCAAGAGAAGAGACACAGAGAGAGAGAGAAAGAACGGGTAGAGCGTGAGCAGGAGATAGAGCGGGGGGAACGAGAGAGGCAAGAGCACGAGAAAGAGTGTGAGAGGCAAGAGCGCAAGAAAGAGCGTGAGGAGGAGAGAGAGTGGGAGGAACGAGAGAGGCAATTTGAATTGGAGAAACTAAGGGTAGGCAAGGAAGTTGCCACCACTCCTTCAATAAAAATTGTGGAAAGACCAAAATTACCGTACTTTGATGACGAAACGGATGAGATCGATAGCTATCTCTTTCGTTTTGAGAAGTACGCTGGTGCAGTGGGATGGGACAGACGGGATTGGGCTACGCTGCTTCCCTCTCTTTTGAAAGGGAAAGCTCTCAACACGTACCATGAGCTATCATTGCGAGAGTCGCTCTCCTACGGCGAGCTCAAAAAAGCATTGTTGCATACTTTCCAGTGCTCCGCAGAGGGTTACCGGTCTCGCTTCCGTGCCTTGAGGCCTCAGCAGGGCGAAAGTATGCTGACCTACTTGAGCCACTTGAGGCACTTCCTGGATCGGTGGATAGATCTGTCGCGGGTCGAGAAAACCTTCGAAGGCATCATCAATCTGGTCTTGAGGGAGCAGATTCTCGCTTCTTGCTCGGCCAGTTTGGTCACTTTTCTGAAGGAGAGAGATTATGGGTCTGTGCAAGACTTGGTGGCCGATGCCGAAAGGTATCGAGTGGCACACCCCTTGCAGTCAATGTCTGCCAAGACTGCAGCTGATGTGTGGTCGGCAGGGGTTGCTACACCCGTTGTGGCACCTGTGTTGTCTCGGCCGAACTCCCAAGGGGTGCTGAGGGGTCGAGCATTTTTCCGTCCAGGACCCGGCAGAGGGCTTTACGGGGGAGGGCGTATGAACACTGAGAGATCTCAGCCTCCAGGTACGGAAATCAAGTGTTGGTACTGCGGGGAGGTGGGCCATAAGATTCAGCCGTGTTCGACGAAACCCGCCTCAGGGGGCCAGGTTACGGCATCTTGTGTCGTGATGCCGTGTGGAGACTCACTGGAGTTTGCTTCGTCTGGCAGTCGGGAACAGATGCCTGACGTCAGCAGTGCCATGGCGTCAGAGAATGACCTGCCCAGTTCTTTGCGAGTCTGCTCGGGTCGGTTGAATGGACGTCCGATTCAGGTTATGCTTGACTCAGGGTGCTCGACCGTCGTGGTTCGTCGATCCTTCCTTACTCCGGATCAAATCATGGCTCGCGTGCTGTGTTGTCGACAGTTCGCAGGCGATATTGTCGAGTTACCAGTCACATGGGTCAGATTGGATACTCCAGTTTTCAAGGGAGAGGTTGATGCTTGCGTCATCGATAATCCCGTATGTGACGTCATTCTGGGTATGATTCCGGGTGCTCAGTTCCAATGCACAGAGATAGTAGGGGCTCTGCAGACGAGGGTACAGGCTCAGGCTGAGGTGAAGCCCTTCCGTCCTCTACTTATGGCAAAATGTCCTCAGTTAGACATCACCCCTCAGAGGGTGCAGTCCTTGCAGAGGTCTGATGTTTCTCTTACCCCATGCTTCCAAAAGGCCAAAGACCAGCATCGAGAGGAGGGATCTCGAACTATCATTTCTTTCCAGATCAGAGACGGTCTCTTGTACCGACAATTGATTCACAAGTCTCATGGCTCGACGCGTTGTCAATTGGTGGTTCACGTGGAATTGCGCCAGTCGGTGCTTATTGCAGTTCAGGACAGTACCTTCTCAGGTCATCAGGGAATTCATAGTACCATGAACCGATTGAAACCCTTTTTTTATTGGCCTGGGTACCATAGGGATGTGGTGCTCTACTGTCGCTCATGTGGAGTGTGTCAGCGGACGGCTCCAAAAGGGAGGGTGAAGCCCGTTCCCTTGCAGAAGACTCCACTAATTGATACCCCGTTCCTAAGGGTGGCCATGGATATTGTGGGCCCATTGACTCCTCCTTCTTCCAGGGGAGACAACTATATCCTCACGTTGGTCAATGTGGCGACACGCTGTCCGGAATCAGTGGCGCTACGCTCGATTGAGACGGAGGCCGTGGCAGAAGCGCTGGTGTCCATTTTTTCCTGCACGGGGGTGCCTGAGGAAATGCTCTCAGACTTAGGGTCGCAGTTCACAGTATTTGACGGAGGTTCCATCTTCTACCAATTGAAGGTAGCTGGAATTCGGAGGCAGATATGGTGTCCCGGATTATGCCGGAGTGAGACTACACAAGTTAAAGGAACTTGTTCGGCTTAATGGGGGGTGGTTGTTATGAATTGAATGTACCGACTGGTGTATGCACATGATTTTGTTTTGACTGTGATTACTTTTAGCATGAGTGGTGACGTAGTGACTGAGGAGCGTTCAAGTGTGAGCGGATGATCTGATTGATTGTATATTTGCCGAGTGAAAGCGGTGTACGACACTCGAGCGAATGAACCCCAGGGAGAAGGGGTTCTTCGGCATGGTAACAAGTCACTGAAACCCGAACGGAGGCTCTGAGCTCTACTGGCGGGGGCCGGTGTGGAGACTGTTGGCGGGGGCCGCTTGAGCACATGTAGTCAGATTGTCGGCGGGGGCCACACGTTAGCTCCTTTGAGCCCTGGTGTGGGTTGGGGCTGTTGAGTTGTTGAGTGATTGTGGTGAATACACTCATTTATATATCTGTGCTGGTGTTGGTGTCTTTTCTTGTTTATTTTCATTGTGCGGGCTAGGCTAACCTTAGGCCCAGTTAGCCGGTCCGTAACACACTGGCAATCGTGCAAAACACTGGCACTAACACATAACACTGGCACTCACATAATACACTGGCATGCACAAAGCAGTGGTACTCACATAATACACTGGCACTAGCACAAAACACTGGCACTCATGCACAATACTGGCACTCACATAAGACACTTGTACTCACACAAAACACTGGCACTCACACTAAACACTGGCACTCACATAAAACACTTGTACTCACACAAAACACTGGCATTCACATAATACACTGGCACTCACATAAAACATTGGTACTCACACAAAACACTGGCACTCACACAGACACTGGCACTCACACAAAATACAGGCACTCACATAATACACTGGTACTCACACAAAACACGCACTCACACAAAACACTGGCACTTGCACAAAACACTTGTAATCCTACAAAACAATGGCACTCATATAAAACACTTGTACTCCTACAAAACACTGGCACTTGCATAAAACACTTGTAATCCTACAAAACACTGGCACTCATAAAACACTTGTAGTCCTACAAAACACTGGCACTCACAGTACGGTGGAACTTTCACCCAATACTCTGGTACCCACATAGCACCCTGGCATCTACACACCACTCATGCCTGTATGTACTAAGGATGCCTGTATGTACTAAGGATGCCTGTATGGACTAAGGATGCCTGTATGGACTAAGGATGCCTGTATGGACTAAGGACAGAAATTGGGCACTGGTGGCGTACAGAGGAGTGCCAGCCAAGAGGCTTCATGAGGGCATGGAGTACTGACCAGCCAGTAGATGTTGGAGGGGTGGGTGCGCTTGGCACACATGAAGGAAGGGGAGATGCAACAGCTGTCGGGAGTGAGTCGACTCTCATTAGGATTGTTGAGGAGCCATTTGGAGTAACGCCAGTCCTGGAAGGAGCCTGCCCCACAACACTGGAACTGTAACACACAGACACAGAAACACTGTCATGGCAAATGTAACGCCAACACAGCATTAAGCCAATCATATCAAATGTCACATCAAAATAGTATCAAAATATGGCAAATGCAACACATCAATACAGAAGCAAACTATAATGGCAAATGTAATACACCAACAGTGTAACAATCTATAATTGCAAATGTAATATAAGACCCTTCATCACATGACAACCTCTGCATTAAAAGCATTTTCCATCATGGCTTTTTTAAACATTTGCTACTTGAGGACTAAATCTGGCTCTTTTATGCAGGCTCCTTTCTTTCTAAGATATTTTTCACTCCTTTTTATAAATCATACCAGATGGGTGTGTCGGTACGTCCTTTCCGCATTAGTAAGAATTGAACACGTGGAATCAAGGTTACAGATTTACTTGAGTGAACATTAAAGTGATCCTTTCTCCATGGTGTCTGTGTGAGTTCAGATGATGAACTGTTATACTACTGTATACTGTTATGAGTTGCATGTTTATGCATGTGTTTTAAATAATGGACACTTAAGAATGTAGAAGCCAGCCAGGCCTCAAATAAATGTAGTTATTGGAGAACCAGCCATGCCTAGAAAGTAGTTTGTTGTGGTGAGACGGTGGACAACACTAAATGAGAATGATTTGACTTTGACAAAACTTTGACATTGATTACGTCATACAGTGCTTGACGGCATCATATTCAGTTCGGGACGGCAGCGTGATGATTTTTGGAGAGAGATAGGGGCGAGATTGGTCTCGGGCGAGAGGTTGGGGTGTTGAACGCGAGTGAAACAAGACGGATGGAATTGAAAAGATCCCCGATCAGAATGATGTGATTTGCTTCAAGGACGGAATGTCTGAGCCTCCCTTATCAGACACAACTCTTGGTGGAGACTTTGAGTGTTGAATCGGCACAATGTTGGCTGGCCATAGCTACCTACAGTGACAAACATCATGCCCATACTGGAAGAAGAATGGTTGACGTCTGCCCTCTAAATCTGATGGACTCCAGTTCCGAGTGGCCCTGGCCTCCTTTAATGACCCAGGATGATGCCGTCCCAACCCTCCCTTCTCCCAAGACCCACATCTTGTGTCAGTCGTCACCTCACCCATTGAACAACAATCGCCAGGGTCAACGGTCCTGACCCCTTCAGCAGTCTTGAACTCTCTCTTCCCAGATAGTTAAACGTTTTAGTATAGGCTGGCTGGCTAACTTAGGATTGAGTGATTATTTAGCAACCATTATCTATCTGTTTAATCATTAGTAAAGTCAGTTGAATTGTGGATGTCTACTCTCATTTTCTCTGTTGTCTAGTTCGTCCTTAACAGCAGGGAAGATGGGTAAATGCAGACCTGTTTACCCCTAAAACTTTGCATGTGTATTTTGTGGGAGCAAAAGTGAAGAAATGTGTCGTTTTGTAATTGAATGTGTAGAATTTCTCATCGACCTATTACAAAAACAAAAACAATGTTTGCTTCTTTTTACTACATGTAGTTCGCATTTATTCATTGTTTCATGAAGTTCATCAATCAAGATCATTTTTCCATGTGCGCTTTATTGACTAAGACTGACAGCACACTAACTCGAGGCCACAACTTCAAACTAACAAAGAAATCTACTAACACTCATATTTACAAGCATTTTTTCACTAATCGTGTCACTAACATGTGGAACAGTCTGTCACAAGAGACAGTCAGTGCAGATACACAAAACGCCTTTAAAAACCAACTGGACAAAGTTTTTCAGGATAAAATGTACTCCACTGACTGGAGTCTAGACTAATCAAGAAATACCAGGTGTTAGGCAAATTATCAGAGAGTGAAACCAGATAACCTTTAACCAAGACTGATCAAAATAACAAAAAAGAGGGCAATAAGCTGAAAGCATACAATGCCTTTCTACTATACTATACTAAGTACACAACACACGAGGATTTAAAGAACAAAAATTAACAAAATTATACACATTTTTGATGAAGCACAAAACCAAAAACATGTGCACATAGAGGGCAATGTTCAGTCACTGACTGTTCATACAGTATCTCTCAGCTTAAGCACTCATTTCATTTTCCTTCTTGAGGCTGTGGTTTGAGGCTTTTGGTATGAGCACTCTTCAGAGTGTCGTGGTCACTGTCGGTCAGCCTTCGAACAGCTTCTGTAGGTCCCAGGATGTTACTTTAACCTCCTGGTATAATGTTAAACACACACATATACACACACACATGATATTGTGATATGATAAAAACTCACTGGCAGCTATTTTGGAGTCCAGAAATGCAACTTTCATGGCTTCGGTTAGTTTGTCAGCTGTAGAGATCGGCAGATTCGCATCAGCCTCCGCCTTGGTGACAGATCTTTCAAAATACTTTTTGCTGTCCTCTGCTCCTGCGCACCTTTCTTCACAAAGAAATCCATTTTCTTTTGTTTCGGCTTGCCTTTCGCTTGACTCACTTGGTCCGCTTCCTTGTGGGATACACTATTCACATGATGGGCACAATCAAACTTCCCACCATGGCTGAAGGAAAAATGGGAGTCGCAGACAGTGCAATGACTGAATAAGCAAACTGTTTTCCTTTCCGCGAAGTGACAAGGCATGGGTATTCCTCATGATATTTTGGCAGAAAGACTTGGCTCGGCACTTTGCTCGTCTTCTTCTTTTTGGTTGGTGGCATTTTGGAGTCATTTTCTTCACAGTTCTCATCTTCAGTTTCGTGTGCTCTCCGTTCAGCCATTGTCTCGAAAAGCGCACGTGGGTTGGCAGTAGGCCTAACGCGTTCAGTTGTGCCCGGTATTCGCTTGGAGAAGCCGATTCGGCACTAACAAGCTACAATGCAATGCCCGTGGGCGCTATATGCGCTGCACGCAGAAAACGACTTCCGGCCGAAAACATGGATCTGAAAATAAATCAGTCAAGCGAGATGATGAAAATTGCGGATTGTGATATGTGTAGCCGAAACAATACTGTTTGCGTAGAAAACAATAGACTTGCGTAGTTGCGTAGTATATTATGCAAATTCGTAGTTTACTACGCTCAATGTGTAGTGTAAACAGGTCTGTTAAAATGTTACAGGATGGTATCGTGTTTCCCTAGACAACCTATTACTAGTTAAAGTTAATCAGAGTACTGGTCCTGTAACAATGGGTTTCAATGAATTTCTTTCCTATGCAAGAAACTTTGCAACAGCAACTGATAACCACAGAGAAATAAAGTGCAGTGCATTCAAAAGAACTCAACAGAAGTCTTCAGGTTGTTTTCCCAAGCCTTCAATCTGCCATCCACCCATTTCCAAGGCTGTGCAAAACCACACACACCTAAGTTGAGTGACTGGATCAGTAGGCATCTGCCAGTCTTCTGAGACCATGGTTCTGCCTAAGTTGGTCACTCCATCCTTGAGCAGCATCAGGACATCAGGACATCTGATCAGTCCTACTCTGTACTGGCAGTCCCTCCCGCACCATCTGCTGATGAAGTTGGACACTGAGGGGGAGATCCACCCATCTTGCCTACATTTCCTTCAGTTCCTCCTGTCCTCAGCACACAAGTTTCTCTTCAACTGCCCACTCCTGATGCCCTCTCTGACAGCGGCCCTCCAACAGGCACATTTGTCTGCATGGTGTTCTCAGTTGTCTGGCTCAGTGCCTGTGAGAATAATTCTCTTCTGCATTTAACCTTGCAGCCCAGTTGGAAGGGGCCATCTTGTGGGGATCCCATAGCTAGACAACCATGTGGGAGGCCCTTCTGAAGTGAGTGGACAAGAGACCAAGAAGTGTTCCTTCCCCGCCAGCTGCTCACCTGCTCCTGCATCCTGTCCACTGCGTTGGTGATGTCAGGCTGGTTGTGGTAGTTCTCCAGCATGGTGGCATTCAGGTTCCTTGTCAGCTCCTCTCGAATCTGGAACCAGCAAAGCACCTCAAATACCCATGCCCATCATGACTCAAAACCATATCACACCTAAAACGTCCATGCCCCTGTCTAAAAGTCGTATCAAACCTAAAATATCCACGTCCCTTTTGAATTAAAAACCATATCAACACCTCAAACATCTTCCATTTTCACATCTCAAATGTCCACATCACCACCACTTCAATTACATTTCAAACATCATCACCACTTCAATGACATGTCAAATATCACCACCACTTCAATAATGTGTCAAATATCACCACCACTTCAATAAATGTGTCAAATATCACCACCACTTCAATAATGTGTCAAATATCACCACCACTTCAATCCACTTCAATAATGTGTCAAATATCACCACCACTTCAATAATGTGTCAAATATCACCACCACTTCAATAATGAGTCAAATATCACCACCACTTCAATAATGTGTCAAATATCACCACCACTTCAACAAGAAGGGCAAAGCCCATACGACTCACATGGTTGACCTTGACCTTTATATGACCTTGACCTTCAGGTGACCTTCAAGGTCAAGGTCAAACAACTAAACCTACCAATGACATCATACACTAAGAAATGCTTTACACATTTTTCCTACCAAAATACATGTGACCTTGACCCAAGGTCAAGGTCATCCAAGGTCATGCAACACAAAGCTGTTAATTCAAGACATAGGAAGCACAATGGTGCTTATTGGCACTTTCTACCATGAGATATAGTCACTTTTAGTGGTTCACTACCCCATTTTGGTCACATTTCATAAGGGTCAAAGTGACCTTGACCTTGATGATATGTGAACAAATGTGTCTCATGATGAAAGTATAACATGTGCCCCACATAATTATTAAGTTTGAAACAGTTATCTTCCATAGTTCAGGGTCAAGGTCACTTCAAAATATGTATACAATCCAACTTTGAAGAGCTCCTGTGACCTTGACCTTGAAGCAAGGTCAACCAAACTGGTATCAAAAGATAGGGCTTGCTTTGACCTATATACCACTTGTAGCTAAGGTCGCCATTCTCAATAACGTGGGAGAAAATTGGGATAATGTGAAAAATGACTGTTTTTGAGACCACATTTATGGCTCCTGTGACCTTGACCTTGAAGCAAGGTCAAGTCACTATGTATGTTTTTTGAGGCCTTGTCATCATACACCATCATGCCACATTTGGTGTTGATAGACTTAATAGTCTCTGAGAAAAATGCAACGTTTAAGGTTTTAACGCCCGGACGGACGGACGGACGGACGGACGACATGGCTGAGTACATAGACTCACTTTTGCTTCGCATGTGAGTCAATAATGTGTCAAATATCACCACACTTCAACCACAATTCAAACATTCCTTTGATCCCAACTGTCAATCAAATCCCCCACCATGATTGAAACACACACCATCAACACACCTGAGCAGCTGTGTATAAGTGATTCAATGCGTGTAATGATACTGAATTGTCCATGCTACATTGGTTTTTTGCCGATTTGCATTTGTGACTGTGCACGAGTAAACAAAGCTAAAGCATGAAAAATGGCAAAATGAGAAGAGTCTACCACATTATTATTCATTCATTCATGCATATTATGGTTTTTCAAAAAGCATGTTCATAGAAGAAATCTTTTCTTATTTTATTTTTTTGGCAGTGGTGTAAAGCTTAGAGAAATGTTTACATGACTTAGTGCACTGATGACTTTACTCCGTGTTTTCTTGAAAATGGTTTGTTGTACATGTACATACTTTGCTCTGTAGCCCTGTTTCTGTACATGTACATACTTTGCTCTGTAGCTCTGTTTCTGTACATGTACTTTGCTCTGTAGCCCTGTTTCTGTACATGTACATTATTTACTCTGTAGCCCTGTTTCTGTACATGTACATACTTTGCTCTGTAGCCCTGTTTCTGTACATGTACTTTGCTCTGTAGCCCTGTTTCTGTACATGTACATACTTTGCTCTGTAGCCCTGTTTCAGTACATGTACATACTTT
>JAWQFJ010000267.1:27500-36154 GCA_034096865.1 Theodoxus fluviatilis | reverse complement strand
TTCCAGTGCTCCGCAGAGGGTTACCGGTCTCGCTTCCGTGCCTTGAGGCCTCAGCAGGGCGAAAGTATGCTGACCTACTTGAGCCACTTGAGGCATCTCCTGGATCGGTGGATAGACCTGTCGCGGGTCGAGAAAACCTTCGAAGGCATCATCAATCTGGTCTTGAGGGAGCAGATTCTCGCTTCTTGCTCGGCCAGTTTGGTCACTTTTCTGAAGGAGAGAGATTATGGGTCTGTGCAAGACTTGGTGGCCGATGCCGAAAGGTATCGAGTGGCACACCCCTTGCAGTCAATGTCTGCCAAGACTGCAGCTGATGTGTGGTCGGCAGGGGTTGCTACACCCGTTGTGGCACCTGTGTTGTCTCGGCCGAACTCCCAAGGGGTGCTGAGGGGTCGAGCATTTTTCCGTCCAGGACCCGGCAGAGGGCTTTACGGGGGAGGGCGTATGAACACTGAGAGATCTCAGCCTCCAGGTACGGAAATCAAGTGTTGGTACTGCGGGGAGGTGGGCCATAAGATTCAGCCGTGTTCGACGAAACCCGCCTCAGGGGGCCAGGTTACGGCATCTTGTGTCGTGATGCCGTGTGGAGACTCACTGGAGTTTGCTTCGTCTGGCAGTCGGGAACAGATGCCTGACGTCAGCAGTGCCATGGCGTCAGAGAATGACCTGCCCAGTTCTTTGCGAGTCTGCTCGGGTCGGTTGAATGGACGTCCGATTCAGGTTATGCTTGACTCAGGGTGCTCGACCGTCGTGGTTCGTCGATCCTTCCTTACTCCGGATCAAATCATGGCTCGCGTGCTGTGTTGTCGACAGTTCGCAGGCGATATTGTCGAGTTACCAGTCACATGGGTCAGATTGGATACTCCAGTTTTCAAGGGAGAGGTTGATGCTTGCGTCATCGATAATCCCGTATGTGACGTCATTCTGGGTATGATTCCGGGTGCTCAGTTCCAATGCACAGAGATAGTAGGGGCTGTGCAGACGAGGGTACAGGCTCAGGCTGAGGTGAAGCCCTTCCGTCCTCTACTTACGGCAAAATGTCCTCAGTTAGACATCACCCCTCAGAGGGTGCAGTCCTTGCAGAGGTCTGATGTTTCTCTTACCCCATGCTTCCAAAAGGCCAAAGACCAGCATCGAGAGGAGGGATCTCGAACTATCGTTTCTTTCCAGATCAGAGACGGTCTCTTGTACCGACAATTGATTCACAAGTCTCATGGCTCGACGCGTTGTCAATTGGTGGTTCACGTGGAATTGCGCCAGTCGGTGCTTATTGCAGTTCAGGACAGTACCTTCTCAGGTCATCAGGGAATTCATAGTACCATGAACCGATTGAAACCCTTTTTTTATTGGCCGGGGTACCATAGGGATGTGGTGCTCTACTGTCGCTCATGTGGAGTGTGTCAGCGGACGGCTCCAAAAGGGAGGGTGAAGCCCGTTCCCTTGCAGAAGACTCCACTAATTGATACCCCGTTCCTAAGGGTGGCCATGGATATTGTGGGCCCATTGACTCCTCCTTCTTCCAGGGGAGACAACTATATCCTCACGTTGGTCAATGTGGCGACACGCTGTCCGGAATCAGTGGCGCTACGCTCGATTGAGACGGAGGCCGTGGCAGAAGCGCTGGTGTCCATTTTTTCCTGCACGGGGGTGCCTGAGGAAATGCTCTCAGACTTAGGGTCGCAGTTCACAGTATTTGACGGAGGTTCCATCTTCTACCAATTGAAGGTAGCTGGAATTCGGAGGCAGATATGGTGTCCCGGATTATGCCGGAGTGAGACTACACAAGTTAAAGGAACTTGTTCGGCTTAATGGGGGGTGGTTGTTATGAATTGAATGTACCGACTGGTGTATGCACATGATTTTGTTTTGACTGTGATTACTTTTAGCATGAGTGGTGACGTAGTGACTGAGGAGCGTTCAAGTGTGAGCGGATGATCTGATTGATTGTATATTTGCCGAGTGAAAGCGGTGTACGACACTCGAGCGAATGAACCCCAGGGAGAAGGGGTTCTTCGGCATGGTAACAAGTCACTGAAACCCGAACGGAGGCTCTGAGCTCTACTGGCGGGGGCCGGTGTGGAGACTGTTGGCGGGGGCCGCTTGAGCACATGTAGTCAGATTGTCGGCGGGGGCCACACGTTAGCTCCTTTGAGCCCTGGTGTGGGTTGGGGCTGTTGAGTTGTTGAGTGATTGTGGTGAATACACTCATTTATATATCTGTGCTGGTGTTGGTGTCTTTTCTTGTTTATTTTCATTGTGCGGGCTAGGCTAACCTTAGGCCCAGTTAGCCGGTCCGTAACACACTGGCAATCGTGCAAAACACTGGCACTAACACATAACACTGGCACTCACATAATACACTGGCATGCACAAAGCAGTGGTACTCACATAATACACTGGCACTAGCACAAAACACTGGCACTCATGCACAATACTGGCACTCACATAAGACACTTGTACTCACACAAAACACTGGCACTCACACTAAACACTGGCACTCACATAAAACACTTGTACTCACACAAAACACTGGCATTCACATAATACACTGGCACTCACATAAAACATTGGTACTCACACAAAACACTGGCACTCACACAGACACTGGCACTCACACAAAATACAGGCACTCACATAATACACTGGTACTCACACAAAACACGCACTCACACAAAACACTGGCACTTGCACAAAACACTTGTAATCCTACAAAACAATGGCACTCATATAAAACACTTGTACTCCTACAAAACACTGGCACTTGCATAAAACACTTGTAATCCTACAAAACACTGGCACTCATAAAACACTTGTAGTCCTACAAAACACTGGCACTCACAGTACGGTGGAACTTTCACCCAATACTCTGGTACCCACATAGCACCCTGGCATCTACACACCACTCATGCCTGTATGTACTAAGGATGCCTGTATGTACTAAGGATGCCTGTATGGACTAAGGATGCCTGTATGGACTAAGGATGCCTGTATGGACTAAGGACAGAAATTGGGCACTGGTGGCGTACAGAGGAGTGCCAGCCAAGAGGCTTCATGAGGGCATGGAGTACTGACCAGCCAGTAGATGTTGGAGGGGTGGGTGCGCTTGGCACACATGAAGGAAGGGGAGATGCAACAGCTGTCGGGAGTGAGTCGACTCTCATTAGGATTGTTGAGGAGCCATTTGGAGTAACGCCAGTCCTGGAAGGAGCCTGCCCCACAACACTGGAACTGTAACACACAGACACAGAAACACTGTCATGGCAAATGTAACGCCAACACAGCATTAAGCCAATCATATCAAATGTCACATCAAAATAGTATCAAAATATGGCAAATGCAACACATCAATACAGAAGCAAACTATAATGGCAAATGTAATACACCAACAGTGTAACAATCTATAATTGCAAATGTAATATAAGACCCTTCATCACATGACAACCTCTGCATTAAAAGCATTTTCCATCATGGCTTTTTTAAACATTTGCTACTTGAGGACTAAATCTGGCTCTTTTATGCAGGCTCCTTTCTTTCTAAGATATTTTTCACTCCTTTTTATAAATCATACCAGATGGGTGTGTCGGTACGTCCTTTCCGCATTAGTAAGAATTGAACACGTGGAATCAAGGTTACAGATTTACTTGAGTGAACATTAAAGTGATCCTTTCTCCATGGTGTCTGTGTGAGTTCAGATGATGAACTGTTATACTACTGTATACTGTTATGAGTTGCATGTTTATGCATGTGTTTTAAATAATGGACACTTAAGAATGTAGAAGCCAGCCAGGCCTCAAATAAATGTAGTTATTGGAGAACCAGCCATGCCTAGAAAGTAGTTTGTTGTGGTGAGACGGTGGACAACACTAAATGAGAATGATTTGACTTTGACAAAACTTTGACATTGATTACGTCATACAGTGCTTGACGGCATCATATTCAGTTCGGGACGGCAGCGTGATGATTTTTGGAGAGAGATAGGGGCGAGATTGGTCTCGGGCGAGAGGTTGGGGTGTTGAACGCGAGTGAAACAAGACGGATGGAATTGAAAAGATCCCCGATCAGAATGATGTGATTTGCTTCAAGGACGGAATGTCTGAGCCTCCCTTATCAGACACAACTCTTGGTGGAGACTTTGAGTGTTGAATCGGCACAATGTTGGCTGGCCATAGCTACCTACAGTGACAAACATCATGCCCATACTGGAAGAAGAATGGTTGACGTCTGCCCTCTAAATCTGATGGACTCCAGTTCCGAGTGGCCCTGGCCTCCTTTAATGACCCAGGATGATGCCGTCCCAACCCTCCCTTCTCCCAAGACCCACATCTTGTGTCAGTCGTCACCTCACCCATTGAACAACAATCGCCAGGGTCAACGGTCCTGACCCCTTCAGCAGTCTTGAACTCTCTCTTCCCAGATAGTTAAACGTTTTAGTATAGGCTGGCTGGCTAACTTAGGATTGAGTGATTATTTAGCAACCATTATCTATCTGTTTAATCATTAGTAAAGTCAGTTGAATTGTGGATGTCTACTCTCATTTTCTCTGTTGTCTAGTTCGTCCTTAACAGCAGGGAAGATGGGTAAATGCAGACCTGTTTACCCCTAAAACTTTGCATGTGTATTTTGTGGGAGCAAAAGTGAAGAAATGTGTCGTTTTGTAATTGAATGTGTAGAATTTCTCATCGACCTATTACAAAAACAAAAACAATGTTTGCTTCTTTTTACTACATGTAGTTCGCATTTATTCATTGTTTCATGAAGTTCATCAATCAAGATCATTTTTCCATGTGCGCTTTATTGACTAAGACTGACAGCACACTAACTCGAGGCCACAACTTCAAACTAACAAAGAAATCTACTAACACTCATATTTACAAGCATTTTTTCACTAATCGTGTCACTAACATGTGGAACAGTCTGTCACAAGAGACAGTCAGTGCAGATACACAAAACGCCTTTAAAAACCAACTGGACAAAGTTTTTCAGGATAAAATGTACTCCACTGACTGGAGTCTAGACTAATCAAGAAATACCAGGTGTTAGGCAAATTATCAGAGAGTGAAACCAGATAACCTTTAACCAAGACTGATCAAAATAACAAAAAAGAGGGCAATAAGCTGAAAGCATACAATGCCTTTCTACTATACTATACTAAGTACACAACACACGAGGATTTAAAGAACAAAAATTAACAAAATTATACACATTTTTGATGAAGCACAAAACCAAAAACATGTGCACATAGAGGGCAATGTTCAGTCACTGACTGTTCATACAGTATCTCTCAGCTTAAGCACTCATTTCATTTTCCTTCTTGAGGCTGTGGTTTGAGGCTTTTGGTATGAGCACTCTTCAGAGTGTCGTGGTCACTGTCGGTCAGCCTTCGAACAGCTTCTGTAGGTCCCAGGATGTTACTTTAACCTCCTGGTATAATGTTAAACACACACATATACACACACACATGATATTGTGATATGATAAAAACTCACTGGCAGCTATTTTGGAGTCCAGAAATGCAACTTTCATGGCTTCGGTTAGTTTGTCAGCTGTAGAGATCGGCAGATTCGCATCAGCCTCCGCCTTGGTGACAGATCTTTCAAAATACTTTTTTGCCTTGTCGGCATCTTTCTTCACAAAGAAATCCATTTTCTTTTGTTTCGGCTTGCCTTTCGCTTGACTCACTTGGTCCGCTTCCTTGTGGGATACACTATTCACAAGATGGGTACAATCAAACTTGAACCCACCGTGGCTGACGTAAAAATGGGAGTCGCAGACAGTGCAATGAGCAAACTGTTTTCCTTTCCGCGAAGTGACAAGGCATGGGTATTCCTCATGATATTTTGGCAGAAAGACTTGGCTCGGCACTTTGCTTGTCGTCTTCTTTTTGGTTGGTGGCATTTTGGAGTCATTTTCTTCACAGTTCTCATCTTCAGTTTCGTGTGCTCTCCGTTCAGCCATTGTCTCGAAAAGCGCACGTGGGTTGGCAGTAGGCCTAACGCGTTCTGCTGTGCCCGGTATTCGCTTGGAGAATCCGATTCGGCACTAACAAGCTGCAACGCAACGCCCGCGGGCCCTATACGCGCTGCACGCAGCAAACGACTTCCGACCGGAAACATAGATCGAAAAATAAATCGGTCAAGCGAGATGATGAAAATTGCGGATTGTGATATGTGTAGCCGAAACAATACTGTTTGCGTAGAAAACAATAGACTTGGGAAGTTGCGTAGTATATTATGAAAATTCGTAGTTTACTACGCTCAATGTGTAGTGTAAACAGGTCTGTTAAAATGTTACAGGATGGTATCGTGTTTCCCTAGACAACCTATTACTAGTTAAAGTTAATCAGAGTACTGGTCCTGTAACAATGGGTTTCAATGAATTTCTTTCCTATGCAAGAAACTTTGCAACAGCAACTGATAACCACAGAGAAATAAAGTGCAGTGCATTCAAAAGAACTCAACAGAAGTCTTCAGGTTGTTTTCCCAAGCCTTCAATCTGCCATCCACCCATTTCCAAGGCTGTGCAAAACCACACACACCTAAGTTGAGTGACTGGATCAGTAGGCATCTGCCAGTCTTCTGAGACCATGGTTCTGCCTAAGTTGGTCACTCCATCCTTGAGCAGCATCAGGACATCAGGACATCTGATCAGTCCTACTCTGTACTGGCAGTCCCTCCCGCACCATCTGCTGATGAAGTTGGACACTGAGGGGGAGATCCACCCATCTTGCCTACATTTCCTTCAGTTCCTCCTGTCCTCAGCACACAAGTTTCTCTTCAACTGCCCACTCCTGATGCCCTCTCTGACAGCGGCCCTCCAACAGGCACATTTGTCTGCATGGTGTTCTCAGTTGTCTGGCTCAGTGCCTGTGAGAATAATTCTCTTCTGCATTTAACCTTGCAGCCCAGTTGGAAGGGGCCATCTTGTGGGGATCCCATAGCTAGACAACCATGTGGGAGGCCCTTCTGAAGTGAGTGGACAAGAGACCAAGAAGTGTTCCTTCCCCGCCAGCTGCTCACCTGCTCCTGCATCCTGTCCACTGCGTTGGTGATGTCAGGCTGGTTGTGGTAGTTCTCCAGCATGGTGGCATTCAGGTTCCTTGTCAGCTCCTCTCGAATCTGGAACCAGCAAAGCACCTCAAATACCCATGCCCATCATGACTCAAAACCATATCACACCTAAAACGTCCATGCCCCTGTCTAAAAGTCGTATCAAACCTAAAATATCCACGTCCCTTTTGAATTAAAAACCATATCAAACCTCAAACATCTTCCATTTTCACATCTCAAATGTCCACATCACCACCACTTCAATTACATTTCAAACATCATCACCACTTCAATGACATGTCAAATATCACCACCACTTCAATAATGTGTCAAATATCACCACCACTTCAATAAATGTGTCAAATATCACCACCACTTCAATAATGTGTCAAATATCACCACCACTTCAATCCACTTCAATAATGTGTCAAATATCACCACCACTTCAATAATGTGTCAAATATCACCACCACTTCAATAATGAGTCAAATATCACCACCACTTCAATAATGTGTCAAATATCACCACCACTTCAACAAGAAGGGCAAAGCCCATACGACTCACATGGTTGACCTTGACCTTTATATGACCTTGACCTTCAGGTGACCTTCAAGGTCAAGGTCAAACAACTAAACCTACCAATGACATCATACACTAAGAAATGCTTTACACATTTTTCCTACCAAAATACATGTGACCTTGACCCAAGGTCAAGGTCATCCAAGGTCATGCAACACAAAGCTGTTAATTCAAGACATAGGAAGCACAATGGTGCTTATTGGCACTTTCTACCATGAGATATAGTCACTTTTAGTGGTTCACTACCCCATTTTGGTCACATTTCATAAGGGTCAAAGTGACCTTGACCTTGATGATATGTGAACAAATGTGTCTCATGATGAAAGTATAACATGTGCCCCACATAATTATTAAGTTTGAAACAGTTATCTTCCATAGTTCAGGGTCAAGGTCACTTCAAAATATGTATACAATCCAACTTTGAAGAGCTCCTGTGACCTTGACCTTGAAGCAAGGTCAACCAAACTGGTATCAAAAGATAGGGCTTGCTTTGACCTATATACCACTTGTAGCTAAGGTCGCCATTCTCAATAACGTGGGAGAAAATTGGGATAATGTGAAAAATGACTGTTTTTGAGACCACATTTATGGCTCCTGTGACCTTGACCTTGAAGCAAGGTCAAGTCACTATGTATGTTTTTTGAGGCCTTGTCATCATACACCATCATGCCACATTTGGTGTTGATAGACTTAATAGTCTCTGAGAAAAATGCAACGTTTAAGGTTTTAACGCCCGGACGGACGGACGGACGGACGGACGACATGGCTGAGTACATAGACTCACTTTTGCTTCGCATGTGAGTCAATAATGTGTCAAATATCACCACACTTCAACCACAATTCAAACATTCCTTTGATCCCAACTGTCAATCAAATCCCCCACCATGATTGAAACACACACCATCAACACACCTGAGCAGCTGTGTATAAGTGATTCAATGCGTGTAATGATACTGAATTGTCCATGCTACATTGGTTTTTTGCCGATTTGCATTTGTGACTGTGCACGAGTAAACAAAGCTAAAGCAT
>JAWQFJ010000267.1:0-22500 GCA_034096865.1 Theodoxus fluviatilis | reverse complement strand
AAATACTGGTTATAAAGTTCATTTGTCAATACCTTGGATAACACAAAGTCGAGGCTGAAAAATTCGTCTTATCCGAACCTCAATAACACAAACCTCGGATAACAAACCTTTTTGTACCCCCCGTAAGGGTTCGGCTTATCTGGACTGCAATGTAAGGTTATTCATTTTGAAGAGAGTGGTATGTTGATAGTTATAAAAAGAACTCAAACACTCATAATCTGACAGCACTCAGGGTTGTTGTTCATATGGTGATCCCAACGATGCATGATTCAATTGGACCAATTGGACACACACACACACACATATACACACACACACAGACACACACGCATGCACACACATGCACATACACCCACCCACACATATATTCACACACATACACATGCGCACATATACACACACACACACACCCACACACACACATACACCCACACACACATATACACACGCACACATATATACACACATATGTACACGTACACAAACACACACAGAGCAACTTACCGAGACAAGGCAGCAGCGCACGTTGCGACAGGCCCCGATGCATCCCAGCACACCGATGAGCAAAACAAGGACACCAATGGCCAGGAAGAGGTAGGTGGCAGTGGAGAAGAGGGAGGTGCCCAGTAGTGAGATGTAGTCGTGTTTCCTGGTCACCGTCCACACACCCACACCAAGGAAGGCCAACCCCGTCAGCTGTAATCAAAGAAACATCAGGTCATAGTCACACAACAGCAAAACTGGGTCACTCATGTCATACAACTGGGTCACTCATGTCATACAACTGGTCATAGTCACACAACAGGTAACTGGGTCACTCATGTCATACAACTGGTCATAGTCACACAACAGGTAACTGGGTCACTCATGTCATACAACTGGTCATAGTCACACAACAGGTAACTGGGTCACTCATGTCATACAACTGGTCATAGTCACACAACAGGTAACTGGGTCACTCATGTCATACAACTGGGTCACTCATGTCATACAACTGGTCATAGTCACACAACAGGTAACTGGGTCACTCATGTCATACAACTGGTCATAGTCACACAACAGGTAACTGGGTCACTCATGTCATACAACTGGGTCACTCATGTCATACAACTGGTCATAGTCACACAACAGGTAACTGGGTCACTCATGTCATACAACTGGGTCACTCATGTCATACAACTGGGTCACTCATGTCATACAACTGGTCATAATCGAGTCTATGTTTAAGACAAGATGGAAGGGATGGGAACTTCCAGTAAATACTTTTGTTTTGCATCAGCAGGTCAATTTAACATACTTGAGTCACACAACAACAACACTACATCGCACATGACAATTTTGCATTGCACTCATCACAGAGCAACAACACTGGCTCACACAAGTCTCAACACTGGTCACACTCAAGTCCCACAGCAACATTAGGTCACATGTCACACACGACAATGCTACATCACACTCATCACAGAGCAACAACACTGGCTCACACATCACAATTCTGGTCACACTTGAGGTGTATGGCAACACTACAGGCTTGTTCAGGAGGCAAAGCACTGCAAAGTGCTGCAAAGCGCTCCACACAATTTCATACCTGAAGTGAGGAAGGGGAGAGTGAAGGAAGGTGAGGAGGGGAAGAAAGAAAGGTGACATGGGGGAGATAGTAGGAAAGTGAGGAAGGGGAGATTGAAGGTGAGGGAGGGGAGATAGAAGGAAGATGATGAGGGGGTGATGGAAGGTGATGTGAAGATGGAAGGTGAGAAGGGGGAGACAGAATGAAGGTGATGTCAAGGAGATAGAAGGAAGATGAGGAAGGGGGAGACAGAATGAAGGTGATGTGAAGGAGATATAAGGAAGATGAGGAAGGGGGAGACAGAATGAAGGGGATGTCAAGGAGATAGAAGGAAGGTGAGAAGGGGGAGACAGAATGAAGGTGATGTCAAGGAGATAGAAGGAAGATGAGGAAGGGGGAGACAGAATGAAGGTGATGTGAAGGAGATAGAAGGAAGGTGAGAAGGGGGAGATAAAATGAAGGCTGTGTGGGGGAGGTAGAAGAAATGTGATGTTGGGGAGATAGAAGGATGAGGAGGAGGGGGAGATGGAAGGAAGAGGAGGAGGGGTATGTAGAAGGGAGGAGATGTGCGGGACATAGAAGAAATGTGATGTTGGGGAGATAGAAGAAATGTGATGAGAGGTAATGATGGTGATGAGAGGGAGACAGAAGGAAGATGTGGAGGAGGAGACAGAAGGAAGGTGATGAGGTGGAGATAGAAGGAAGGTAATGTGGGGGAGAGAGAAGGAAGGTAATGTGGGGGAGAGAGAAGGATGGTGATGAGAGGGGGATAGAAGGAATGGTGATGGGGGGGGGGGGGGATAGAAGGAAGGTAATGTGGGGGAGAGAGAAGGAAGGTAATGTGGGGGAGAGAGAAGGATGGTGATGAGGGGGGGATAGAAGGATGGTGATGAGGGGGGGATAGAAGGATGGTGATGAGGGGGGGGATAGAAGGAAGGTAATGTGGGGGAGAGAGAAGGAAGGTAATGTGGGGGAGAGAGAAGGAAGGTGATGAGGTGGAGATAGAAGAAAGGTAATGTGGGGGAGAGAGAAGGAAGGTAATGTGGGGGAGAGAGAAGGAAGGTGATGAGGGGGGGATAGAAGGATGGTGATGAGGGGGAGATAGAAGGATGGTGATGAGGGGGAGACAGAAGGAAGGTGATGAGGGGGAGACAGAAGGATGGTGATGAGGGGGAGACAGAAGGAAGGTGATGAGGGGGAGATAGAAGGATGGTGATGGGGGGGGGATAGAAGGAAGGTAATGAGGGGGAGAGAGAAGGATGGTGATGAGGTGGAGATAGAAGGAAGGTAATGTGGGGGAGAGAGAAGGAAGGTGATGAGGGGGAGATAGAAGGAAGGTAATGTGGGGGAGAGAGAAGGAAGGTGATGAGGTGGAGATAGAAGGAAGGTAATGTGGGGGAGAGAGAAGGAAGGTGATGAGGGGGAGATAGAAGGATGGTGATGAGGGGGGGGATAGAAGGAAGGTAATGTGGGGGAGAGAGAAGGAAGGTAATGTGGGGGAGAGAGAAGGAAGGTGATGAGGGGGAGATAGAAGGATGGTGATGAGGGGGGAGAGAGAAGGAAGGTAATGTGGGGGAGAGAGAAGGAAGGTGATGAGGTGGAGATAGAAGGAAGGTCATGTGGGGGAGAGAGAAGGAAGGTGATGAGGGGGAGATAGAAGGATGGTGATGAGGGGGAGATAGAAGGATGGTGATGAGGGGGAGACAGAAGGATGGTGATGAGGGGGAGACAGAAGGAAGGTGATGAGGGGGAGACAGAAGGATGGTGATGAGGGGGAGACAGAAGGATGGTGATGAGGGGGAGACAAAAGGAAGGTGATGAGGGGGAGACAGAAGGATGGTGATGAGGGGGAGACAAAAGGATGGTGATGAGGGAGGGATAGAAGGATGGTGATGAGGGGGAGACAGAAGGATGGTGATGAGGGGGAGACAGAAGGATGGTGATGAGGGGGAGACAGAAGGATGGTGATGAGGGGGAGACAAAAGGATGGTGATGAGGGAGGGATAGAAGGATGGTGATGAGGGGGATAGAAGGATGGTGATGAGGGGGAGACAGAAGGATGGTGATGAGGGGGAGACAGAAGGAAGGTGATGAGGGGGAGACAGAAGGATGGTGATGAGGGGGAGACAAAAGGATGGTGATGAGGGGGAGACAGAAGGATGGTGATGAGGGGGAGACAGAAGGAAGGTAATGTGGGGGAGAGAGAAGGAAGGTGATGAGGGGGAGATAGAAGGATGGTGATGAGGGGGAGATAGAAGGATGGTGATGAGGGGGAGACAGAAGGATGGTGATGAGGGGGATAGAAGGATGGTGATGAGGGGGAGACAGAAGGATGGTGATGAGGGGGAGACAGAAGGATGGTGATGAGGGGGATAGAAGGATGGTGATGAGGGGGAGACAGAAGGATGGTGATGAGGGGGATAGAAGGATGGTGATGAGGGGGATAGAAGGATGGTGATGAGGGGGATAGAAGGATGGTGATGAGGGGGATAGAAGGATGGTGATGAGGGGGATAGAAGGATGGTGATGAGGGGGAGACAGAAGGATGGTGATGAGGGGGAGACAGAAGGATGGTGATGAGGGGGAGACAAAAGGAAGGTGATGAGGGGGAGATAGAAGGATGGTGATGAGGGGGAGACAGAAGGATGGTGATGAGGGGGAGACAGAAGGATGGTGATGAGGGGGAGACAGAAGGAAGGTGATGAGGTGGAGATAGAAGGAAGGTCATGTGGGGGAGAGAGAAGGAAGGTGATGAGGGGGAGATAGAAGGATGGTGATGAGGGGGAGATAGAAGGATGGTGATGAGGGGGAGACAGAAGGATGGTGATGAGGGGGAGACAGAAGGATGGTGATGAGGGGGAGACAGAAGGATGGTGATGAGGGGGAGATAGAAGGATGGTGATGAGGGGGAGACAGAAGGATGGTGATGAGGGGGAGACAGAAGGAAGGTGATGAGGGGGAGACAGAAGGATGGTGATGAGGGGGAGACAGAAGGATGGTGATGAGGGGGAGACAGAAGGAAGGTGATGAGGGGGAGACAGAAGGATGGTGATGAGGGGGAGACAAAAGGAAGGTGATGAGGGGGAGACAGAAGGATGGTGATGAGGGGGATAGAAGGATGGTGATGAGGGGGAGACAGAAGGATGGTGATGAGGGGGAGACAGAAGGATGGTGATGAGGGGGAGACAAAAGGATGGTGATGAGGGAGGGATAGAAGGATGGTGATGAGGGGGAGACAGAAGGATGGTGATGAGGGGGAGACAGAAGGATGGTGATGAGGGGGAGACAGAAGGATGGTGATGAGGGGGAGACAAAAGGATGGTGATGAGGGAGGGATAGAAGGATGGTGATGAGGGGGATAGAAGGATGGTGATGAGGGGGAGACAGAAGGATGGTGATGAGGGGGAGACAAAAGGATGGTGATGAGGGAGGGATAGAAGGATGGTGATGAGGGGGATAGAAGGATGGTGATGAAGGGGAGACAGAAGGATGGTGATGAGGGGGAGACAGAAGGATGGTGATGAGGGGGGGGGGGATAGAAAACTGCAGGAGGGAGTGGTTGCAAAGAAAGGGAGAGTGCCCAGTCATGCAACACCAGCTGCAGATAGGCCCAGGACTAACACATTCCAGAGTGCCACCTCCCACACATCTGCCCCCCCCCCCCCCCCTTCCCTTTTCTAGCCTGTACTCTTTACAGTTCCCTTCCTTCCCACCTAGCCTCCACCCCTCTTCCGCTATAGCTCCTTATTCCTCTCTCTCTCTCTCTCTCTCTCTCTCTCTCTCTCTCTCTCTCTCTGGCATGCAGGCGCACTCGCGCACACACACACACACACACACACACACACACACACACACAACCTTGCCCTTCTCTTTGATACCACCTGATTATGTGCTGTCTTTATTCTCCTGTTAGGGTGAATAAGGCCAGGGGGAGGGGGAGAGGGAGACTGGACGGAAGTGGGAGTGCAGGAGACAGAGTCCAGGACAGGGGAGGGGGGATGGGGTTGGCAACAAAGGACTGGTCTCTACAGACAATGCATGAGCCTGCATATTCAGTTCTGTCTGGCTCCATCCTCCATGTGCATTAGCCAAAATAGCAGTCAGCCTCAGCAGCTTCAGTTTTGTCCTTGCAGTCAGTGAATTGTCAGTTTGTATGTCAAGGGCACAGCACACTGGAGTTTGCAATCAATGCATAGAGCAGCATACACTGAGTAAAAATAATATACAGCTTGTACAGACAACAACTGTGAGAACATACAGCAGACAAATATATATTTGAGATAAAGTTGCCATGCAGATGGCATGCGCACAATGGAAAAGGGTGAAATACAGAGGGTACACAGACAATTGATGAAGTTGACATGTATGCAGAAAGTACACACATAATGGATCAGATTGACATACAGAAAGTACACACATAATGGATCAAGTTGACATGTATACAGAAAGTACACACATAATGGATCAAGTTGACATACAGAAAGTACACACATAATGGATCAAGTTGACATACAGAAAGTACACACATGGATGAAATGGACATACAGAAAGTTCAAATACATGTGCACAATGGATAAAATTGACATTCACAAAGTACACCCACAATGGATGAAGTTGACATACAGAAAGTACAAATACATGTGCAATGGATGAGGATGACACACAGAAAGTACACACACAATGGATGAAGGTTTCCTACAGAAAGTACACACACAATGGATGAAGCTGACACACAGAAAGTACACACACAATGGATGAAGCTGACACACAGAAAGTACACACACAATGGATGAAGCTGACACACACAAAGTACACACACAATGGATGAAGCTGACACACAGAAAGTACACACACAATGGATGAAGCTGACACACAGAAAGTACACACACAATGGATGAAGATGACATACAGAAAGTACACACACAATGGATGAAGCTGACACACACAAAGTACACACACAATGGATGAAGCTGACACACAGAAAGTACACACACAATGGATGAAGCTGACACACAGAAAGTACACACACAATGGATGAGGCTGACATACAGAAAGTACACACACAATGGATAAAGTTGGAATACAGAAAGTACACACACAATGGATGAAGCTGACACACACAAAGTACACACACAATGGATGAAGATGACATACAGAAAGTACACACACAATGGATAAAGTTGGAATACAGAAAGTACACACACAATGGATGAGGATGACACACAGAAAGTACACACACAATGGATGAAGCTGACACACAGAAAGTACACACACAATGGATGAGGCTGACATACAGAAAGTACACACACAATGGATAAAGTTGGAATAAAGAAAGTACACACACAATGGATGAGGATGACACACAGAAAGTACACACACAATGGATGAGGATGACATACAGAAAGTACACACACAATGGATAAAGTTGGCATACAGAAAGTACACACACAATGGATGAGGATGACATACAAAAAGTACACACACAATGGATGAAAGTGTCATGTACAGAAGATACACACACAATGGATGAAGATGACATACAGAAAGTACACACACAATGGATGAAGTTAGCATACAGAGAGTACACACACAATGGACATACACTGTCACTGGTACAGAAAGTTCACACACAATGGATGAATGTGACATACACTGTCACTGGTACAGAAAGTGAACACACAATGGATGAAAGTGACACACAGAGAGTACACACACAATCACAATGGATGAACGTGACATACAGAAAGTACACACACAATGGATGAAGGGGACATACACTGTCAATGGTACAGAAGGTGAACACACAATGGATGAACGTGACATACAGAAAGTACACACACAATGGATGAAGGGGACAAACAGAAATAACACACACAACACAATTCATGCAGACAGCTAAGGAGGGGGACATGAGTTCTACGAAGGACAATCCATCAAGGTTACAAAGGAGAGTGGATCTCGGAGCAAGAACTGCGGCAAAGTTGGGAAATTCCCCAAAACAATATATGTAGAAAGCATTGAAGGGAGAGAGATGGAAAAGACTGGCAACTCACCCAGAATGTGATACAACACACAGAGGGCAGGGCTACAGAGACGACTGGCAACTCACCCAGAATGTGATGTACAACACACAGAGGGCAGGGCTACACTACAGAGATGGCTGGCAACTCACCCAGAATGTGATACAACACACAGAGGGCAGGGCTACAGAGACGACTGGCAACTCACCCAGAATGTGATGTACAACACACAGAGGGCAGTTCTACAGAGACAACTGGCAACTCACCCAGAATGTGATGTACAACACACAGAGGGCAGGGCTACAGAGACGACTGGCAACTCACCCAGAATGTGATACATGTACAACACACAGAGGGCAGTTCTACAGAGACAACTGGCAACTCACCCAGAATGTGATGTACAACACACAGAGGGCAGGGCTACAGAGACAACTGGCAACTCACCCAGAATGTGATACAACACACAGAGGGCAGGGCTACAGAGACGACTGGCAACTCACCCAGAATGTGATACACCACACAGAGGGCAGGGCTACAGAGATGGCTGGCAACTCACCCAGAATGTGAATTGTGATGTACAACACACAGAGGGCAGGGCTACAGAGATGACTGGCAACTCACCCAGAATGTGATGTACAACACACAGAGGGCAGGGCTACAGAGATGACTGGCAACTCACCCAGAATGTGATACAACACACAGAGGGCAGGGCTACAGAGACAACTGGCAACTCACCCAGAATGTGATACAACACACAGAGGGCAGGGCTACAGAGATGGCTGGCAACTCACCCAGAATGTGATACAACACACAGAGGGCAGGGCTACAGAGACGACTGGCAACTCACCCAGAATGTGATGTACAACACAAAGAGGGCAGGGCTACAGAGATGGCTGGCAACTCACCCAGAATGTGATGTACAACACACAGAGGGCAGGGCTACACTACAGAGATGGCTGGCAACTCACCCAGAATGTGATGTACAACACACAGAGGGCAGGGCTACAGAGATGGCTGGCAACTCACCCAGAATGTGATGTACAACACACATAGGGCAGGGCTACAGAGATGACTGGCAACTCACCCAGAATGTGATGTACAACACACAGAGGGCAGTTCTACAGAGACAACTGGCAACTCACCCAGAATGTGATGTACAACACACAGAGGGCAGGGCTACAGAGACGACTGGCAACTCACCCAGAATGTGATACAACACACAGAGGGCAGGGCTACAGAGATGGCTGGCAACTCACCCAGAATGTGATGTACAACACACAGAGGGCAGGGCTACAGAGACGACTGGCAACTCACCCAGAATGTGATGTACAACACACAGAGGGCAGGGCTACAGAGACGACTGGCAACTCACCCAGAATGTGATGTACAACACACAGAGGGCAGGGCTACAGAGATGGCTGGCAACTCACCCAGAATGTGATGTACAACACACAGAGGGCAGGGCTACAGAGATGACTGGCAACTCACCCAGAATGTGATGTACAACACACAGAGGGCAGGGCTACAGAGATGGCTGGCAACTCACCCAGAATGTGATGTACAACACACAGAGGGCAGGGCTACAGAGATGGCTGGCAACTCACCCAGAATGTGATGTACAACACACAGAGGGCAGGGCTACAGAGACAACTGGCAACTCACCCAGAATGTGATACAACACACAGAGGGCAGGGCTACAGAGATGACTGGCAACTCACCCAGAATGTGATGTACAACACACAGAGGGCAGGGCTACAGAGATGGCTGGCAACTCACCCAGAATGTGATGTACAACACACAGAGGGCAGGGCTACAGAGACAACTGGCAACTCACCCAGAATGTGATACAACACACAGAGGGCAGGGCTACAGAGACGACTGGCAACTCACCCAGAATGTGATACAACACACAGAGGTCAGGGCTACAGAGATGGCTGGCAACTCACCCAGAATGTGATGTACAACACACAGAGGGCAGGGCTACAGAGATGGCTGGCAACTCACCCAGAATGTGATACAACACACAGAGGGCAGGGCTACAGAGATGGCTGGCAACTCACCCAGAATGTGATGTACACCACACAGAGGGCAGGGCTACAGAGATGGCTGGCAACTCACCCAGAATGTGATGTACAACACACAGAGGGCAGGGCTACAGAGATGGCTGGAAACGCACCCAGAATGTGATACGACACACAGAGGGCAGGGCTACAGAGATGGCTGGCAACTCACCCAGAATGTGATGTACAACACACAGAGGGCAGGGCTACAGAGATGGCTGGCAACGCACCCAGAATGTGATACAACACACAGAGGGCAGGGCTACAGAGATGGCTGGTAACTCACCCAGAATGTGATACAACACACAGAGGGCAGGGCTACAGAGATGACTGGCAACGCACCCAGAATGTGATACAACACACAGAGGGCAGGGCTACAGAGATGGCTGGCAACTCACCCAGAATGTGATGTACAACACACAGAGGGCAGGGCTACACTACAGAGATGGCTGGCAACTCACCCAGAATGTGATGTACAACACACAGAGGGCAGGGCTACAGAGATGGCTGGCAACTCACCCAGAATGTGATACAACACACAGAGGGCAGGGCTACAGAGATGGCTGGAAACTCACCCAGAATGTGATACAACACACAGAGGGCAGGGCTACAGAGGTGGCTGGCAACTCACCCAGAAGATGACGTTGAAGACGAAGAGGGTGCAGCGCAGGAAGGACAGGCTGCAACAGCCACCCTGGTCAGAGCTGCGCTGGGTGGGGGTGGGGTGGGGGCGAGGCCGTGCCATGAGGGTGTTGATCTGACTCAGACCAGTGGTCTCCGCAGTCACCCTTTCCTTGTACTCCGTGGTGGCAGTGCTCCTCCCTCACTCCACAAACCTCACACCTCCTCCTGATCCAGGAAGCCTGGACTGGGAGTTTCAGGGGTAAAGGGGAGCCTGCCAGCTCTGAACACTGCAAGCTGTGGACACTACAGTCCTTGTACACTACAGGCTTTGAACACTGAAGGCTCTGAATACTCCAGGCTTTGAACACTAAGGGCTCTGAACAGTGTTGGCTCTGAACACTGCAGGTTTTTAACACAGTGGTGGACAAGTGCCTATCGCCTACATCCCTTCTAGCTTGCTAGCTGTATCCAGCCTGTGGCACAAACCTGCAAATAAATCAAGAAGTAATATATCACTGCAGCAAACAATACTAGCTCTATTTCTGCAGCCCCTATCCTCAAGGAATGGGAAAAAAGCACAGCCAGTCAAAATGCACTAGTGAGGCAGCATTGACACAGTTTGAGCCTGACATTCCCTGTGGATTGGGAATAAGAATAGATCCACTACATCTCCCTGCATGATCTACACTAAAAGTCGAATTACTGTGAATGGAGTCAACTTGCTTACACTCTAACCAGCTCTATTGATTTTCCTTATCAATGACATTATACATTTATACTTATAGCCCTCAAAGGCTGACAGAACAGAAAATGCATACATGTATTCATTTTGAGCCAGACAATCTCACCACCTCTGCAGGACTCGCTCTGGACTGGAAAGCACCTAAAAGGTACACTGTCATGAGCAACACACACACTCCTCAAGATCCTCTGCAAGACAGCAAAAGGCAAGCTTCCAGTCTGCACAGTGGAGGACAGGGCTGCAGAGTGGTGTGCCCTGATTGCAGGCTGCCACCAGAGCCAGGGCCTGACATTCTGCCTGCCTCCCCCAGACTCCACACACACAAGGCAGATCTATGCAATGGGGATTGCAGGGCGTTGCTTCCCAGCCCAGGACAAAAAGCCATTGTGCAGCTCTCACTTCCTCAGATAAATGCTAAAATATGCTGGCCTGACCTAACTCTATTATCAAGCATCTTACTGAAAAGAGAGAGAGAAAGAGAGAGAGAGAGAAAGAGAGAGAGAGAGAGAGAGAGAGAGAGAGAGAGAGAGAGAGAGAGAGAGAGAGAGACAGAGACAGAGACAGAGACAGAGAGAGACAGACAGACAGCGACAGAGGCAGACAGCAACAGAGGCAGGCAGCAACAGACAGGCAGGCTGGCAGGCAGGCAGGCAGAGAAGGGACAAAGAGACAGACAGACACACTGGCAGTCACACAGACAGACATACAGACAGAGAGAAAGACTGACACAGACACAAAGATAAAGAGAGTGAATGTACAAAAAACTTAAAATGTATTTGTGTAGGCCGGGGAGGGGGGTGGGGGGTGGGGGGTGGGGAGGAGAGAGAGAGAGAGAGAGAGAGAGAGAGAGACAGAGAGAGAGAGAGAGACAGAGAGAGAGAGACAGAGAGACAGAGACAGAGAGATTGATAGATTGATTGATTCTTTATTTATCAAGGGTGAAATTTTAGGCATTTCTGTCTATCTTACAAATTGTCCTTGCTCATAAAGAAATGAAAACATGGATAATTAAGACAAAAAATACACAATAGCTAAATCTATGTACAACAATTGGTAAGGTATATGAAGAGTATGATCAACAATGACAAAGATTTTAGTATGCCTTTGACAACTGTCAGCTCAGTGAGAGAGAAAGAGAGAGAGAGAGAGAGAGAGAGAGAGAGAGAGAGAGAGAGAGAGAGAGAGAGAGAGAGAGAGAGAGAGAGAGAGAGAGAGAGAGAGCTGAAACATTATTGTTGAGGCTTCCAGCCCATAGACAAGCTTGGTTACAAGTAACTTGAACAACAACAAAGAACAACACAGCACATTTTTCAACACACCAAATTCTAATCAGAAGTGTTTAGTATATTACTGGTCATAAAAACTATGCCTTCCTTGTATCACTTTCCTGATCACATGGTAGTTGAGTATTCACACACCACCGATGGTTAACAACAGCAATGCATTCCAATAACTTGAATAAGTGGGAAGCCTTGATAACACACAAAAAAGGTTGGTAGCCTGAAACTCAAGAGTCAGAGTCTAACACTTGCACGAGTTGTAATGTGGCTTCATCATCATCACCCACAGAATGAAACCCCATCAGCATTATCCAAGGGGCGGATGACACTGATAACAAATAGGTATGCAAGTTCACAATGTATTCGTTACATGCATAAATAGTTTATCAATAAATGTGAAATTGTGAACCATCAGTATTACATGCCCAGTCAACAATTGACTACCAGCACTGATTTCAATGATAACCACATATATCTGATATCATCATAGAACAGAGTGGCAAAACCTAGTAATACTGGTAAGCTTGCCAAAAATGGAAAGATTCAATATTTTTTAAGGTAGAGAGAGAGAGAGAGAGAGAGAGAGAGACAGACAGACAGACAGACAGAGACAGACAGACAGAGACATAGAGAGACACAGAAAATGCATGTGCATACACATGTTTACACCGAGGTTGACCTGAGAGTTAGTGTGCTCACGGGACACCTGCAAGACCCACGACGGAGACGTGTGGTCGAGCAGCAGCTCATCAAGCTTTTCGGCACCCACGGGGCTGGACTGAACCGTGACCTAGGGTTCATGAGCCACTACTAGTGACTCCCGTGCCCCCACACTTCTTGAGATTCACTCACCCCGTGACCGTGCTGTGACATACCTTTCCCGTGCATAACGCCACCTGGCACGTGCCTCCAATGATTCTTTCCACGCATGCACGGTTGTTCTTGCAGCCCTATAGGTCTGGTGACCTCTGACTTCTTTCTTGGGCTCTCCTTGTCCCGAGTCCCGCATGCGGACTATGCCCCTCTCCCTGTTTTTGTCTCCCCACCCCTTTTCCCGTTACCCGCCGCCGCTGTTGATGCCTGTACCCCGTGCCGCATACCCCACTCACGCGTTTGTTTTTGAACTGTTGTCACAGTGCTTATATGTAGCCGAGTGCGTAACTCGCTTTCTCTAGACCACTGAAGTTAGATGCGCCTTAACTGACTGCATCCCCCACTACCCCTCTTGCGATTAAGTCTGCTGCGTGTTATCCCAGTAATTTTTCGCCTTCTCTTGTTTGATTGTATTGTCTTTTATATTTCGTGCTTTGCGCAGGTTTGATATGGTGTGTTAGCTTATCAGCGCAACGTTAGGTTTTGTGGTACTTTATTTCTAAGTGCAATTTGTGTATATCTGTTAATCCTTATAGGCTAGACTCTATTTTTGCACTTCTATTTAGTTACTTTGTGATACAGGTGGATTTCGTTGCTGGGCATCGGACATTACGTCATCAGTGGTGCGACGTCAGATTTGGCAGACTCGTTCGCACATAGCCTTTTACTTCACTGAAGAAGGAGCCTACTTGGCCCCGAAAGCTCTGAAATACAATTTTGAAGTTGGACAAAAGTCTCCAGTACTTCTTTTCTACTCATTTACGAGTCCAACACCGGCCTCCTGTTTTCTACATGCCTGTGCATGTTCATGAGCACAAACACAATAACCTTCTCACAGAGGGTATCAAGAAAGGATTGATTGAGAAATGTGGAGACGTTGCTGAAGCAGTTGGACAAGCAATGCTGACTGCAGATCCTCTTCATGAACAACTTCACCAGGGTGCCATACATAGATCTACCCATTGGTTGGTTGGTTGGTGTTTTATGGCCTATCTGCCTTTGTAGGCTATGTATGGCCACTAAGCATGAAAATCACTAGAACAGTTTAGAGTAAACGCTAGTCTCAAGTCACGGTGTCCCTAGTTATTCGCCTCTTACGAATCGCGTAGGGAGACGCGGTGGGTCAATTCTTACCCCAAACCCACAGGGGGTTAGGTCTACCCAAGAGAGACTGGGTGATTGTCAAGAAGCTTTGCTGACCAATGGAAATGGTCCCAACCTTGGTAGGAGTGGACACACCAAACTAGTCATGGAGGGGGGACCAGAGAGCAAGACCCTGCTCATTGTCTTTGATGAAGACTTCAAGGTGAACAAGGGCATCTATGTGGAAAACTTCATGAAAACAACTGCTTTCATGGAGTCAGGACTTTTCATAATAGTCCATGAACATTTCCTCATGGAAGCCACTCTGTCACATATGGCCAAGGTCACCCAAGACAGCTGCTGGACCCATCTGGCATCATCATTTCCAGTACATGACCTGCCTACAGTCTTGACCTCAGTCCCACAGACAACACAGTGGGGTCATACTCTGAGGCAAAGGTCTGCTGTGCCCACCATTAGAATGTCTAGTCTCTCTGCCATGTGTCTGTCAAGGCATGTGAATGAATGAACAAATGAATGAATGAACAAATGTATGAATGAACAAATGAATGAACAAATGTATGTATGTATGTATGTATGTATGTATGTATGTATGTATGTATGTATATATATATATATATATATATATATATATATATATAAGGGAGATAACTGACATTACTTCCCTTGAATCGCAGCTGAAACTTTGCAGGGAGATGGGAGAATATGCTGAGTGGTGTGTACAATTCAGAAGTTTCTGAATTATGACCTTCAATATTCATTGTGCCTGTGTTCAGAAATAATAATAAAGGAACGTGTATATTTTTTACACTTGCAATGTGGATCCTGACTGTGCAGTGTCCATGTGCCCCTTTCCTTGTTTGTGCTGATTAATCCTGTATTTAGTCTCTTATGCCTAAGTGAGAAACAATGTATGTAAAGAAAGCTTTAGTGTGTAAGTGCATATACATTTCAGAGCCTCACCGAATTCTCTGAGATGCTAAATTATGCAGTCACACTTGTCCTGGTGAGGGATGTGTGAATGCCAATTGCTTGTGTTGGTTCTTGTATTTAACTCAATAATGCTAAAAAGCTGTTCCCAGTACTTCATGTCAAAATGAGGGAATATTACATGTAAAAGAAAAGGCTCTGATATATGAATACAAGTAAATTTCAGTATAATATAAATGAACATCTGAATTCTATAACCTGCCTCTTATACTCACATCCACTGAGGAGTATGACTGTAGCTACTATGCAAGGGTCTATACTGAACGTGACATCCTGAATGTATGGCTCGGCAGATATATGTATATAAATATATTACATGTATGTAGCTTAACAGCTCTATATTTTTGTGTTTGACATTTTGCCCACTCATGAAAACCCATACCTATGTGTGCCATTGTGGACATGTATATTATATATAGCTAATGTTCTTGGTCAAGACAATCTAGCTGTTGTTGTGTTGGCCTTCTACACTTTACATGCCAAAGTAGGTCTCCATTATCTCTTTCGTGGGTCGAACAGCTCAAGTTACAAAGTGTGTTTATTCATTAGTTGTTCATGTGCGCAGACTTTGTGCAATGTTCATGAATAAAGTCTTTTTGATATGTATGTATGTACAATAGATGTGTACACCTTGTGCAGAAAGAACTTGAAAAGACAGTACTGACGGAGTTTTGCGAGGTCTACGAGAACCAGCAGGTTGCAATGGAAGGCCTGGAGTTGGTAGGATCATGCAAACTTGTTCTATGTGTGATAGACCACCTCGTTTCTGTTGCCTTTATTGTTGAGATTGCCAACCCATTTGACACTTTTGTGTACAAGTGTTATCAACATAAATTCCTCAAATATATGCCTTTGTGTCTCTCACTCAGTGATACTGGTTTCTACACCGAGTTGTAGTTCTCTTAATTGGATCTCTAGGCACTGTACATCATCGGTTCGTCAAAGGTCTACTGATGCTGGGTTTGTCTAAACGCCAAATATCTCAGGTTGTCTGTTATGATAGGGTCCAGACGTGCCTGGGCAAGAAGGGGCTTTTTGCTGGAGCAAGGACTGCAAAAGTAACTGTAGTTTAATGGTGCATACTCCTGTTTTCTCTCCACGATTACATGAGCAGGCATTGCAAATTTATTAATGATGGACTTACGAGTGGAGCAGACACTCACTTGCATGGCTTATGTTTTTGCAGATATGTAATTATTTTGTGCAATTTTTCTGCAATAAACTAAAGTGATTTGATATGTATGTTTGTATGTATGTATGTATGTATGTATACATGTATGTATGTATGTATGTATGTATGTATGTATCATTGTATTTTCATTTGTTTTGCGCCATATATATCACATCACAGAATGTGCTCATGGCACAACATTGTGAAATAAATAAGTCTTGAGGCCACTTTTGAAGGCTGCTAAACACAGAGCTGACCTCAGTGACTCAGGAAGCTGGTTCCACAGTCTGGGTCCCACAACACTAAATGATCTATCGCCATAGTATTTCAGTCTTGTTTGTGGGACACGAAGCAGTAGTCGGTTTGAGGATCGGAGATTCCTCCTGGGATTATGAGACTCTACTAGCTTCAAGAGGTAGGATGGAGCCTGATTGGTTGCACACTTGAAAACAATGGGAAAAGTGTTAAATTCCGATCGTTGTCAAACTGATAGCCAATGGAGATCTCGGAGCATTGGAGTCATGTGAGCCCATCCTGGTTGTCGCTTTACCACTCTTGCCACAGAGTTCTGAAGACCTTGCAGTCTCTGTATCTGCCCACTAATTGCTGCAGTTAGAAGGCCATTGCAGTCTCTGTATCTGCCCACTAGTTGCTGCAGTTAGAAGGCCATTGCAGTCTCTGTATCTGCCCACTAGTTGCTGCAGTTAGAAGGCCATTGCAGTCTCTGTATCTGCCCACTAGTTGCTGCAGTTAGAAGGCCATTGCAGTCTCTATATCTGCCCACTAGTTGCTGCAGTTAGAAGGCTATTGCAGTGGTCAAGAAGCGACAAGATGAGAGTCACAACCAGAGTTACTGCAGTGTTCTCTATCAGGCAATCTCTAACAGTTACACTCCAGATGCTGCGAAGGTGCATATGCCCTGCGGAGATGATTTGACGAACTTGGAGCTCTGCTGATAAG
Organism: Theodoxus fluviatilis; assembly: GCA_034096865.1. NCBI lineage: Eukaryota > Metazoa > Mollusca > Gastropoda > Cycloneritida > Neritidae > Theodoxus > Theodoxus fluviatilis. The sequence goes on along the minus strand of JAWQFJ010000267.1, from coordinate 5,109 downwards.
TTCTTAGTTCTGATCAAATTTGAAGCTGAGGTAATTCACACTGGTGGAAAATGATATGTCAGCATCGGTTATGGTGATGTGTGTGTCCTTGATCTTCTGTCGGTTTCTCTCTGTGCCAATGAGGATCACTTCTTTCGGTGCAATACAATCCAAAGAGCCACGAAAACAAGGGCTTTTTTAACACAGCTATGTAACATGCAGCCTGCTAGGCGCTTGAACACTTGAATGAATGAATAAATCTTACGGCCCATCAGCCACCCTGTACTGAATGGGGAAAAAATTGACATGAATGCCATCCACGTAAGGATAAAACATCGGTATAGTTCCTTCACCCTCCACTGGCTCCAGACAATATTACTTTCTCTTTTCATCATCATATCTCAGTGGAAGAAGGAATACGCTGTCTACAGCATTCTGCAAATTAGACACAGAGAGATTGATTGATTGATTGATTGATTGATTGATTGATTGATTGATTGATTGATTGATTGATTGATTGATTGATTGATTGATTGATTGATTGATTGACTGATTGATTTATTTATTTATTGAAGTTTATTTTCCAGGGAAATTCATGAATTAGGCAGCTGCCTGTCTAATGTTCAGCCCTTGTTGAAACAAGCAAGCAAACAAACAAACCCAATCCCACCCACCCACTACTATCTCACCCAAAATTTACAGAATAACATTAGTCACAATAAATTAATGGTAGCAAAATACCACATTGAAAATGATCACAAAGAGAATTTAGAAAAAGATAAGAAATTACCTAGGATGACTGTACAAGAAAAGTGTGTAGTTCCAATCCAAAATTCTGCAGATTTTACAATTCTATGAGAATTAGTATAATAATAATAATAATAATAATAATAATAATAATAATAATAATAATAATATTAATAAAATTTATTTATACAGCGCATCTTCATTTACATGCTGAAAGCGCTTTACAGGCAGCTGCATGAAAGACATGAAACATAAATAATGCCAGACACAATATGTTCCACATAATAGCCTCTGAGTAAGATACGTCATCAATCCTAGGCTGTGGTGTTATAAGTCATGTACATGAAGATTTGAAAGTTGGAATAAGTTTAATAGATAATCAGACACATCACAATCATTACTTTTTTTCAATGACATATTTGTTAAATTGTAAATGCTTATGTGAAGGCAAGATATTAAGTTCTTTTGTCGTTTGTAGGTGAACTATCTGTTATCATGAGCTTAGAGGATCTTTGATATATACCATGACTTCAGCCTTTTCAAGTTAATACCACTACAGCTATTCCAAATTGTTGATGCATAATTGACATGAGATAAGATATGAGCAAGAAAGAAGATTTTGCAAGTTTGAATGTCAACAATATGTCTTATTTCTGAGAGCAGAAACAGATTAATCAACATTTGGAAACAAATACAATCAATGTATGATTGCCATCCTAAAAGATGATCAATTAATACACCAAGAACTTTGTGCTCAACAATTTTCTTGATTGGCAAAGAATGAAGAAAAAGAGTATGATATAAAGGATATACTTGATGTTTTTGTCTCATAAAGTTATCACCATATATTTCATTTTGGAGCACCAAGAACTTATTAGTAATATTACAAACAGCTGACATGAGGTTAAGCCTTGTCTTCAACCTTTTGCCCAATACCAATTACACATAATGACAATTTTAAGTTGAAAAGTTTAACAAGGAGTTTTATTTTAACAAGACTGACAGTGTATGAGTGCATTTTCAGTTCTGCAAGTCGTGTCTTTCCACAATGAAAGTCTTTGTTCCTTCTGAGGTCTGGGACACAGCAGCCAACATTCCTTCCATCAGATAATGCAATAAAAACATCAGTGTCTGAAACACTGTGCGACTGTTTACAGCTCCACCACTTTTCTGCAACACAACACCCTAACCAGTGCACAAAGGGTCAAAGTAAATCGGGTAAATCTGCCTCCTTAATCTTTGGCTGGAAGTCCGGAAGTCCACGCGGCGGCAACTGGAGCGTGGCTCCAAGTCAGTGTGTCGCCCCCTTGGAGTAGCTTCCAGGCTTGCTTGGCCATTCCTACTGGCTACTCACTGTACTCTGTAGCTGACTTCTGCTCTGGGCCGGTACAGGTCCACACTTACGAATGGGCGATGGTCGGGCCAAATATTTCTTTCAATGATGCATTCACACGCAAAAGAAATTACACACTTCCTCTCTTTCATTAATTTGATCGTCATGGCCGTCCCTGGCTAATGACTAAGAGTAAACGAATTCACTGCATTGACAGGTGCCTGGCGGCTGGCCTGCTAACACACTCAACCGTGACTCGAGGTCAGCCGTCAGGTGTCCCAAGATTGCCAAACGAGCACAGAGGCACTGGGGACTGCTGTTGCCTTACAGATACAATTGCATGTGATTTGCTCTATAGAACTCTGTTACAGTGTACACCTATTCCACGATTTCAAGACAGATGCATGAAACAACTCACCTGTGGTATGCAAACGTTTAGAATTCCACCCGCTGCACCGTGTGACCTCAAGTGCGTAAAACGTCACAAGCTTTGCTTCCGGTCCCACAAGCAGTGACGTTTACAGCAACCATGTGCGCGCATTTCAAGTTGGCAGTACAGCGGCAGAAAATGGCCGATCAAATGGAGGTAATGAATGAAAATGCTTATCCCGCGTTTCTTTTGTACAAATAATGGTCACCGTATTATCATTTACAGGACTTAGGATATATGGAATAGTGACAATTGTGTATTTTTAGCAAAAAGCTGTTTGAAATGGATTACTTTATTCTATAGCAAGGATGTCAGTAAAGAGCTTCACGTGCGTCATGGACAAATTTTGAAGCGTCCTCCTAAAACTGCGAAATCGTCAATTTGTGTGATGATGATTAGACTGAGTGTCGATTTTATCTCCCAAAAGCATCACTAAACCTGTTGATCTGCTTCACATGAATGTTTAGAATCACTTCGGAGCATTAATTTTAAAATTCCTTCGATGCCTTTTGTGCTGCCTTCAGTTCCTAGGGCTTGGTTGCAGTGCGAGTCCCTTTGTCGTAGTTGCGTTTTCTCAAACATGATGGATCCTTACTTTTCGCGCATGATGTAGAAACCTGGTTGTTTTATACATTCAGTTAACAAAGCTTCCAGTAATGATCAGAAGTTGCGGCAGGGTAAACGTGACTTGGTATTGGAAAAACCTACTTAGATTATGCCTTTACTCTTTATACGTGCGAACACTTGCCGGTAATTTATCATGGACTGACAACCACGTGGAATATCCGACTTGGTAGAAGTACTTCCCAACCAAAGTAATTTTTAGGTTCCATTGCCTGACGAAAATGTTCTTAGTGTGTCAAACTGTTAAATAAACACCTGGATGGAACAAAAGAATCGAGACGATTACGCTGCGGTAAAATGGCGCAACACATCTGCAGCTCAGCACTGCTTTGTTACTCGAGTAGCGTTGCCGGGCCAGTAAGTGAGCGTTGTGCAGGAGAGTGCACATGATAAGACTGCCTTTGTGAGAAAACGTACTTGTGCTGTTTGTATTTTTAATAATGGGTATGATACAGATTGGTGTTAATCTGATTGCTTTGATGAAAACTGATTAACATTTGGGTGGGGATGGGGTTGATAGTTTTCAAATAGTGTCTGAGTGATAATCATAATGTCTGTCATGCATGCATGTTAAATGTTGTAGAAGATTGATGATGATAATATTTTGGTAAGAGTATAGAGAAAAACTTTAAGGAAAAACTTCAAAAAGATCACATGACTTTTATTTCAATATTTGGTATGAAATTGTCCATTTCATTTTAAAACAACAGATGCCCCGATGAGATATATATACAATAAGGGGGTCATGACCTCAGATCATAAGGACATAGAAAGACTCGGCTGGGGTATAGACTGCACTGACACATGAGGACAGTTGTGACAACTATATACTGACACGAGGACAGTCATGGCAGGACTCGACTGGGGTATAGACTGACACACAAGAACAGATGTGGCAGGACACTGTAGGGATGGGACTTGAGGTGTAGGATGATAAGACAGGCAGTATGAATGGATAGGACTTGAAATGTAGATAGGCAAGCCTTTTTGTGTGGTCTGAGGGTGTGATGACTGCCTAGCAGGACAGCAGAAATAAATGTGACAAGTTGGTCACTGGAGTCCTTTGCCATGATGCAGGTCACGCCCAGCGCCAGCACAGTCAACACCAACACCAGCAATGCCAACGCTTGCAGCAGCAGTAGCAGCACCAATGGCCCTACTGCCACCTCAGCAGATGAGATGACCTCAAAGGACTACTACTTTGACTCCTATGCCCACTTCGGCATCCATGAGGTGGGTTGATTGTGTGTGTATGCATATATGTGTATGTATGTGTGCACACATGTCAGTTGTGTGTGTGCATGCATGAATGTCTTTGTGCATGAGCATTGGGGACAGCATGTGATGCTGGGTGCATACTGAGCAGTTGGAGATTGGAATTGAGAAGTATGTTGCCCAATCGAGAAAAATGTGACATGAGCAATATCTTGCAATCAGCACCTGGCTTTGCACATAATTTAGATTCATGTGATGTTTATTGCAGGAGATACTGAGAGATAATCAGATAGAATATTGAGTGCAAGAGATGCTGAGGGATAAGGTGGCAAAGGCTGGAGATGCTGGAAGGAGAGATGTCTATTGCAGGAGATGCTGAAGGATGAGGTGCGGACACTGACCTACCGCAACTCCATGTACTACAACAAGCACCTGTTCCGGGGCAAGGTGGTGCTGGACGTGGGTTGTGGATCAGGCATCCTTTGCATGTTTGCTGCCAAGGCTGGCGCTGCAAAGGTCATAGGGGTGAGTGTGACCTTTGACCTCCTAATCTCTCTAATATCATTACCACCCTGTATCATTGGCAATCAATAAGACCACACACTCGACTTTTTTCATGAGAAATAAAGCAAGATGAGAATTTAGAGTAACATCCCTTTGTTTTTGGCAGGCCGTCAGACTTTTTGACTTTCATAGCAACACACAGTCGTCTACGATACTTTGAAGCTGGCTTTTGTCACATTGGATGTAAAGAATGTATATTTTCATTGTATTACAAATG